>JAQQSO010006448.1:0-11303 GCA_028658305.1 Pachyuromys duprasi
GAGGAGGGAGATGAGGGAGGGAGTGGGAGGGTGGGAGGGAATGAAGGAGGAGGCTATGCCTGGGATGCAAAGTACCTAACCTGTGATTGATATAAAAAAATAAAGTAATAAAAAAATAGAATTCATATCCATATGAGCAAAGGGGCAACGTTAGCAACAACTAAGATGGAAGCATTTTCAAAACTTTAGAAGAAAGAATTCACATAGATGACAAGACTAAACACAGGCAAACTGAATTTGTTTTAATTTATTTAGATTATTTTTCACAATGTGTTGTATATGCTGGTATGCAATACTTTATAGCTAACAGACTATGAAAATGCTCATGGAAAAGATTATTATCTCTTCCTTTGTTCTGGACTATGCTTAATTTGAAGGACATATCCAAAGGTGTTAGTTAAAAAATTCCACTGTAACCATTGGTAGAGCATCCTGTTATAAATCATGTTTTATTTAAAAAAAAAGAAACTAGTAAAATAAAATTATTAGCTCATAAGCAGCAGTTATTACAGAAGATATGGATTATTGTACACTGTTGCTTTGTCTTGTTACAAAATTTACATCATTTTTCATGGATGATAACCTAGTTATTAAAGTTATAATGGTGGGATATAACTTACTTTTTGTCACTTAGTATTGTAATCAAAGAATTAGCCATGAATGTACATTCCACTAGGGATTTGCAATTAAAAAAATACAAGCATGTGAATATTTTTCAACTTAAATAACATCTAAAAATTCTTTAAATTTTAAATGAATAAATGTATAAGCATTCTTTATAATGCTATTTTTTGTACATTTGAAAAAAACCATTCCCATTTTGTGATGCTTAGTAACAGAAATATTAACCTGAATTTTAACATATAATTAATTACAGGAGACCTTTTATGCTTGCATGAAACTAGAAGACTAAGGAAATATTAATTTAGGATTTCTGAACTGTTTTTTAGAAAACTAGATTCTTTGCACTTGTAATAAAAAGAATAAATAATCCAATTAATCTAATTCAATACATTATTTTGACAGAATGTTTGCAGCCACAGAAAATGTTTATGTTAAATACCCAGTCCCTAGATGGGGTCAGCTAGAAATAAATTTGGATCTTTACAAGCTGGAATCCCATGATGGGATTACTAATCTGATGAAATGAGGAACAGTACTGTTTTTTCTACTGTCCACAGAAACAGAACAGGTATCTCTATTCAGGAGTGGAACTCTTGCCAGAATCTGAAGCACATTCACAGGGTGTCTGACTTCACAGCCTTTAGACAGGTAGCATTAAATACTACAGTGAAACACAATCTATGGAACTTGTTATAGCAATCTGAGTTGAGACAATATTTTAATTCAGGAGATGTGAGAATTTAAATGGAAAGGGGTTGTTTTGGACTCTGACTCCCTTCCTAATGTACATTATAAGAAGTATATTTCAGCTACAGTATGTTACTGAGTCCACAAATCTGAGGAAGCTATAAGGAATGGAGAAGAAGGAAGGTAGGGATTGGGAGGAGGTGAGGGAGGGGGCTATAGCTGGGATACAAAAATGAATAAATTGTAATTTGTTAAAAATAAATTAATTTTTTAAAAATGTTATAAAACACTATTTCTATAAATTCTATGAAATATAATATATACTCATTTGTGACTAGAGCCCACAACATTATGTAACTGAATAGATTAATAATTACCTCTAAGGATAATAAAAAATGAAAGTGTCAAGGTATTCTTTATTAAACCTTTCTTTTTTTCCAACAAATGATAAAAGAAATTTAAAGTCCTAGTGGATCAAAGACCTCAACAAAAAACCATACACACTAAATCTCTTAGAAGAAAAACTGGGGAAGAGCCCTGACCTCCTTGGCCCAGGAGACAACATCCTCAACAGAACACCAAGAGCACAAGATCTAAGATCAACAAATTCTCTTTAAAATGACTAAGGGGGAGAAAAATAATATGTTATGGTGACTTGAAGACACATCAGGCTGGTCAATTTTGACTTCCTCCTCATGTATAAGAAAATAGAGCTTTTTATATACTTGCGAAACATGGCAAGCATGCTGCTGGATAGTCTTTTTTCTTTTCTTTTCTTTTCTTTCTTTCTTTTCTTTTTTTTTTGGAAGAACTTTCCTGTGTGATTGCATTGTTAATGATTTGAAACAGGGAGCTCTGCCCCATGAAGAAGATTGTAAATTAATGAACCTGATGCAAACAATTTAGTTCTAAAAGTTGATGCTTTAAATTATAGCCTCTGGGTAAAAGAAGTTAAATATTTTGGAATAGCAAACTTGACCCAAATGCAATCTTGACAATTTGTGAGAAAAGAAACAATTTTGTCTCCACCACATTTCCTTCCACTGTGACAGAACTGATTTGATAAAAATAAAATCTAATTTTGCCCCAGATTTAAAGTTTCCTGGTCCCAGGAGTGATTCCCAAAAACCCTGATAAAGTTACTTGTCTTTCTTTGTGCAGAGAATAAAAAGGACAGCATTAAAGTACCTCATAGGAGACTTAATATGCTCAATGTATAGAGCTATCTTGTACTTTTCCACTGTGTTATAATACGGTGGAATTAGAATGAATTAAGTTCTGAGAAAATAATATTAATACAATTTTGGTAATCCCTAATGTAACTTGAAAGGATGTAAAAATGAACAATCGTGTGGGTGTACCATTAACCATTTTTATTCTATTATCTTTTCCTCCATTTTTTATACTTCATTTTACTTTGCTATCTTTGATTTCAAAGTATAGCAAACACTAGCAAGAGAGGGAAACATTAAGCACCCCACAGTGATTTCAAGCACCGTCTTCCATCCTATCTTAACAACTCTATTCTACTATTAATATACAGCCCTATACTCTTCTGGGGCTTCTCAATTGCTATTTCAGCTTCTTGAGATGGGATTCTATCTGGCTATATCAGATATATTCAATTAAGAAGAACCTATAAATCATAGTTGAAAAGTTAATGTCACCTCTTCCTATCCCAATGTTTCAAACACATTAAACACTCTTCCTCCACTCTCTTTGTGCAGCATTGATTACAGCAATTTATAGAATTTACATTGCAGTACTTCTTGGCTGCACTAACCACACTGGATTAATTTTTTTGTATGCTTGGCTCCCATGCACAGAGAGATTTTTTTTCTTTTTGGAGCCGTGCCTAATTCATTCTTGCATTTATACTTCCTAGAATATGATGTATTCAATAGTCGTTTAATTACAATTTCATGCGTGAATTCCTGAATGAATGAATGACTCATTGTAGCTTCCATAAGCTCTGACAAAAATCACCATGGTGTAACACAGCTTATTTGCTAATTGTATAAAGATGAGATTTAAATGTTTACACTGTTGGGTTGGAGAGTTTCAACTCAGTCTCTGCCTCATAATCACTTGTGGAGGTTTCTGAAACGTTGTCTGGTCTTCAGCATCAGTCTGATCTGTTTTGCAGTAGTATCATGCGATTATACATTTATATATAACATTAAATTCTACTCATAATAACTATGTAAATTTGGGAACAAAACAGATCAATAATCATACAACATAGTATAATTTGATCCATATTAGGAATTTGGAAATGAAAGTACAAATAAGGATATAGATATATGCATTTAATTTTAAAATGCCAATTTGAAAACTTCCCTTAATCTTTTGCATGTAGTTTTATTCCAATTTGATTGCATCCTGAAACCATAATCTCAGTGACTATTTAGGATACCTGCCAGGACTAAGGACAGTATTAACTAAGCAATCCTCTTGTTTTGCATGCAATTTCATTGTAGTGTAATTACATTTACTGAACTGAGTTGGAAGTCTTTAGGACAATTGCCAAGAATGATTACATTATTAATTTGCACTTTGACAATGACAACTCTCTCCCAGGGAACAAGATGACTAGTGCAAATGACAGGATGGCATTCAGTCTACATCTGTAATCAATACTGTGTAGATATTTGTGATGTAGTGTTTTCCCTGTAATTTAGTGAAGTTGTGTGTCTTCAGTTCACTTGAAGAGGGACTTGGATGTGATTTGATTAATCTTGTGACAGTTTGTGCTTTCACTTTCCTGGAGGAACAGTAAAATAAAATTTAGTTGTGAAGATATGTACAGTATAGAATTTTATAAAGCCTTATCTCATAAAATGCCTGAATAACTTTCCAAGTGGTAAGAAAGTAAAAAAAAACAATTTATGACAAAAATAATAAAGGAGACCCTGTTATTGAAAGCCTGCCTGCTGCTGGAACACAGATAGAGCTGCATGAAAGTGGAAACAATCTCGATGAAACTGCCCATTGGAACTCAAAGTAACTGCTTCTACTTGATTTGTGGGATGGCCTCCAAACGGAGATGACATTCTCACCATCCGAACTTCATAGTCAGAGATGTTATAGACTCAGACTTCTCAGTGCCAAGTCATTATGCATATTGGTAGGACAGTTCTTTGACCAGGTTATTCCTTTTTAAAGTAATTTATTTATTTTATATTAATCACAGGTTATGTACTTTATATCCCAGCCGTAGCCCCCTCTCTCATTCCCTCCCACTATCCCCATCCCTCCCTCATCTCCTCCCTGCCCCCCTCCAAGTCCACTGATAGGGGAGGACCTCCTCCCCTTCCATCTGACCCTAACTTATTATGTCTCCTCAGGGTTGGCTGCAATGTCCTCTCCTGGGGTCTAGCAAGGCTGCTCCTCCCTCGGGGGAGGGGAGATGTTGAAGAGCCTGCCATTGAGTTGCTAACAGAAATTGTCCCTGTTCCCCTTACTAGCTTACCCAGTTGGATACTGAGCTACAATGGGCCACATCCAAACAGGGGTTCTAGGTTATATCCGTACATGGTCATTGATTGGAGAAACAGTCTCATAAAAGACCCCTGTGGCCTGATCTATTTAGTCTTGTGGAGCTCTTGTCCTCGCCAAGTCTTACTAACTCTCCCTTCTTTCATATGACTCCCTGCACTCTGCTGAAGGTTTGGTTGTGAGTCTTAATATCTGCTTTGATACATTGCTATTTAGAGTCTTTCAGAGGCCCTCTGTGGTAGGCTCCTGTCCTGTTGCTTGTTTTCTTCTACATTCAATGTCCATTCCATTTGTCCATCTAAGTGAGGATTGATCATCCCATCCTGGGTCCTCCTTCTTGCTTATCTTCCTTAGGTGTGTAGATTTCAGCATGTCCATCCTATCCTATAGGTCTATATAAGTGAGTATATACCAAGTCTTTCTTTCTGCTTTTGGGATACCTCACTCAGGATGATCATTTCCATGTCCCACCATTTGCCTGCGAATTTCATGATTTCCTCCTTTTTAATTGCTGAGTAGTATTCCATTGTGTAAAAGTACCGTAATTTCTGTATCCATTCTTTGACTGATGGACATCTGGGTTGTTTCCAGGTTCTGGCTATTACTAATAAAGCTTCTATGAACATGGTTGAGCAGATGTCCTTGTTGTGTACAGGCTCTAAGATCAACAATAAATAAATGGGACCTCATGAAACTGAAAAGCAAGAGACACTGTCATCAAAACAAAATGACAGCCTACAGACTGGAAAAGGATGTTTACCAATCCTACATTTGACAGAGGGCTAATATCCAGTATATATAAAGAACTCAAGAAGTTAAAAAGCAACAAATCTAGTAATCCAATTAAATATGGTGTATGGAGCTAAAAAGAAAACTAACTGTAGAAGATTATAGAATGGCAGAAAAACACTTAAAGAAATGCTCAGTGGCCTTAGCCCTCAGAGAGATGCAAATCAAAACGACCCTGAGATTTTACCTTACACCTGTCAGAATGGCTAAGATCAAAAACTCAAGTGACAACACATGCTGGAGAGGTTGTGGAGAAAGAGGAACCCTCCTCCATTGCTGGTGGGAATGCAAAATGGTACAACCACTCTGGAAATCAATTTGGTGCTTTCTTACACAATTAGGAATAGTGATTCCTCAAGACCCAGCTATACCACTCTTAGGCATATATCCAAAAGATGCTCAAGTACATGACCAGGTTATTCTATACATAAAAATGTTATGATTTTCATTAATATTTCAGAACCCCATTGGTATGATCAAAAGTACATGATTTTCATGAAAGCCAACCTTCATTGATATGTATAACTATTTTTGCGGAATATCAAAAGCAGGATAATTGATATCAACCAACATGCAATAGACTTTCCCAACAATCATTCCCAAATTAACTCAAATACTGTCATGGAAGATTAAATCATAATAGTTCTTTAAAATACAAGTGAGGGAGGGTGGGATTAGGAGGGGATGAAGGAGGTAGCTACAGTTGGGATACAAAGTGAATAAAATGTAATAATAAAAAATTAAAACATTAAAAAGTTAAACATAAAAAAGAAGATAAACGTTTATCTCTGTAAATTGTACAATGTAACTTATCTTGTATATTTCTTTTATTGATATTATTTCAATAAATACTGTATATTATTAAATAATACATTAACTTTTCTATAAGGAATCAAACAGTTTTGTGACTTTTTCATCTTTAAAAATTTTTATTTATTATATTCATATATATTTTCTTGATTTTTATATAACAGAAACAATGGGGAGTCCAAGATGGCAGCCATCATCTCACACCTTATCTGAGGGGCACTGGACCCGAAACTCTGAAATGGGTGAGTGAGTGGCAGCTGAAGCCAGAATATTGACATTGAGGCTCTCTGGGGAAAAGAGGTCAACCAGTGACCAGAGACAGTTAGGATCCAGATCATCTGTGGACATCTTCAGGGACTGAGAGTGGAGAATATTCAACCTCCCTCCACTTCCCCTTGCCCCAAGCACCAGCCTTCCTGCACTATGGAGGCAGAAGCTGTAGCCCAAAGCACAAGCCTCCCTGTTCAGTGACTGAGACAGCAGAGGCCACAGCATTACAGTCCTCCCAGGTCTGCAACAACAGTAGGGCCATGGATAGCATAAGCAGGAGTGTCTGTGTTTGGTAACTGAGACAGCAGAGGCAGCTTCCCCAAGTACATGTCTCCCTGCCTGGTGGCCAAACACTGGACACCACTGAGCTGACAGATCTCCTACACTCTCATTTGACCCTGAGGGACCAAATCTGTAAGCGGGGAACAAGGGGAACCCCTGTGTTTCCCAATTAGGCTTGCAAGCAAGTGAAGGCACCTTCAAGTGAGAAGCTTGCAGAGCCCCAGATCCAGGTTCTGTCTGCATTAGCACAGAGATAAAGGATTCCTCCCATTCACACCTCCATGGTGGGCAACATAGCAAATCTTGGGACAGCTTTCTCAACATCAAAGCCCTTGTAGTGTAGGTCTACCAGTGAAGTCCAGGCAAACAATTCCTGGAGCCCAGACAGGTCTGAATGCCAGAAAGACAATATGGTAGGCCTGTAGGCCACTGAGATATTCAGGGCACCTGCACATATTCATTGCACCCACAAACAGCAACAGCAATCTCTCCTGCACTTAAGCTACACCCTTCCAGGCATCTACATACCCTACCATCCTGTCCTTCAAGGCACACTTCCATACACAGTCCCTCATGTGCACACCTGCACCTGTGGCTTTCCTCCCTTAGCTACAGCTGAAAAATCAACATCCACTCTGGAACCAGTGGCCCTCTCTCATTTTCCTGAAGAATACTCCAGAAACCAGAGAGAGATGTACCTAGTCTAAAGTACAGACTCTAAGAACAGAGAAGGTTACCGATAAGCAGATAGCTAGATGTTGGCCTAAGAACACATCCAGATAGAAGGATCTGGAGGAGACAGGAACTCTACAAGGAGAGAAAAAAATCTGGGCACAGGGGTCCTTTCTGAGACTTATCCTCCAACCAAGGACCATGCATGGATATAACTTAGAACCCCTGCCCAGATATAACTCATGGCAGCTCAGTATCCAAGTGGGTTCCCCTAGTAAGGGGAACAGGGACTGTCTCTGACATGAACTCACTGGCTGGCTCTTTGACCACCTCCCCCTGAGGTGGGAGCAGCCTTACCAGGCCACATAAGAAGAAAATGCAGCCAGTTCTGATAAGACCGGATAAGCTAGGGTCAGATGGAAGGGGAGTTGACCTCCCTATCAGTGGACTTGGGGAGGGACATGGGAGGAAATAAAGTAGGTAGGGTAGGATTGGGAGGGAATGTAGGAGGGGCTACAGCTAGGATACAAAGTGAATAAACTGAAATTAATAAAAAATAAATTAAAAAACACAAATAACTGATAATGTAAGTTTTAATGGTGAGAGTAAAGAAAGCAGGGAATTCAAGAGAGTGAGTACTTCAGGTAAGGTTAGATATAAACACAGTGAGATTTTTCTGCCACTTCAAGCCACAAGAAGACAAGGAGGGCACAAATAAGTTTAGAGCTCACAGGAAGAGTTCTTGTGCATATGCTGTTCTTGGGAAACTTAAAGGTGCTTCCTTCTTGCTCTTATTTTATTTTATTTTATTTTATTGCCAGAAAAAAATCAGAACTCACTCCCACAAACCAAAAAGCAAAACAAAACAAAAAACCCTTCATTATAAACCATGACTTTTTGGCCTAAGGAGGATGACTACTTAAAATAATTAGGAGAATCACAAAGAAAACCTAATGAAGTTTAAAAAACAAACAGCTCACATTCACTTAACAGCTAACCTTATAGGTGGCCAGAGCCTAGTAATGCCATATCGCAAAATTACATTTATTAAAACATTTGGGATTCCTCACTCAGAATGATCTTTTCTAGATCCTACAATTTGATTGCAAATTTCATGATTTCCTTGTTTTGAATCTCTGAGTAGTATTCTGTTGTGTAAAAGTACCACAATTTCTGTATCCATTCCTCAACTGAGGGAAATCTGGGTTGTTTCCAGGTTCTGGCTATTACAAATAAAACTGCTACAAACATGGTTGAGCAAATGTCCTTTTTGTGTACTTGAGCATCTTTTGGATATATGCCTAGGAATGGTATAGCTGGATCTTTAGGAAGCGCTATTACTAGTTGTCTGAGAAAGTGTCAGATTGATTTCCAAGTGGTTGTACAAGTTTACATTCCCACCATCAATGGAGGAGGGTTCCCCTTTCTCCACAATCTCTCCAGCATGTGTTGTCATTTAAGTTTTTGATCTTAGCTATTTCAGATGTAGCCCCTGGTAGCTCAGTATCTAAGTGGGATCCCTAGTAAGGGGAAGAGGAACTATTTAGGACAAGAACTCAATGGCTGGCTGTTAGACCCCTCCCCACTCCCTGAGGGAGAAGCAGCCCTTCTAGGCCACAGATAAGGACTTTGCAGCCAGTCCTGAAGACAACTGATAAACCAGGATCAGATGGAAGAGGAGGAGGTCCTCCCCTATCAGTGCTTTGCAAAGGGGCAGGGAGGAGATGAGGGAGGGAGGGTGTAATTGAGAGGGAATGATGGAGGGGGATACAGCTGGGATACAAAGTTAATAAACTGTAACTAATACTAAAAATAAATTTTAATTTAAAAAATAAATAAAATATCAAAATTTCACCATCTTGAAGGGGAGGAGGACCTCCCCTATCATTGGACTGGGGGAGGGGCATAGGAGAAGAAGGAGGGAGGCTGGGATTGGAAGGAGGTGGGGAGGAGGCTACAGCTGGAATACAAAATGAATAAATTGTAATTGATAAAAATAAAATAAATGCTCATTAAAAAACATTTGGGCAGATCATAAAAGAATAATTCATAAGGTACCATTCTGGGACAGTATGAGAGAGCATATTAATATGTTAAAATATGTCAATTTGGACAAGGTCTACTCTTGAACAACATGATGAAATCATGTTACTATTATGCCAAAATATACAGAAAAGTTTTATGTAATAACCTGGAAAAGTACAATTTCTTCTGCTGGTTTGCAAAGATGTTCCCCAAACAAAAGATATGCAGAGTGACTCATTAAGACCTGGAAATAGTGATGAATCTAAATGGAAGACTTCCTTTTCTCTTGTTTTCATCCTTTCTGCTCTCCCCTATATTTCCTTTTCTGTTTATTTATTTATTTTTGTCCGTGTCAAGAGTGTTCTGAAACCAAAAAAGGCTGAGATGGTTGATGGTTTCGTTTCCCTCTCTTGTACCGTAGAGGAGCTGGGCTTGATGCCTCATTCAGCTCTGTAAAGGTTTTATGCCAAAATTACGGCAATAGAGTTCTCTCCAATTAGAGCTGTGGCCCCAACATCTTTTAACATAAAAAAAATATTTCAATGACACTGTGAAAATATTATACTTTGTTAACCAATGAACATTTCACCTCAGGATGTTTTGGAGAAAAGATGTATAATTAGGAAGACATGACAGGCATGCTACAGATGTCAAGGGTGTAGGGGTCCGTAGGTCTTTTGAGCTGCCAACTGAGGAATTTCAAAAATGTACAGCAGACTGGGCTGAGATAGTGTATGGGGAATCAGGGCTTCTGGAACACACACTGCTAGTGCAAGAATCTAAGTGAAGAGCAGAGTCAAGGATCTACTTGAAACCCTGTGAACAACACTGTAGATCAGACTCATAGATCTTCAGGAGACCCTGTGAGCAACACTATAACAGGAAGTAGAATCTGGGAAACCAGTTTCCACCACTGCTTGGTTAAGCTGTGAAAGGGAATCTGCAAAGCATCAGGCTTAGCAAAACTATATAAATCTTGTTTTGCCTTAACTGCTATTTAACATAACATTATTACATTTGCATAATGGTTTCTTAAAATTTAAAAAGGAGAACACTCTTAGGAAGGCAGCTGAGCTTAATTACCATTTTTCTCATAAAGGTTATCTAAAATTCTCACTCTTTATTCTAGTTTTAATAGGAAGAAAAAGCAGTCAAGCACAAACTGTGTGGCATGGCATGCAGCATTTTAAAAATCTGATATATTAGAAATTCACAAAAAAGATTTTCATGTCTATTTAGGTAAGATAAAGGAAATAAAAGAAAGAGAACTCAGGTTTCCTTCCTTGGAATTACTCCTTTGTCCAGAGTGATTGTACTAGCTACCATCTCATTGCTTTAACATAAACTACTACAGGAAAGAATGATTAATTTTGCCTGAGCTTACATGGAAAGAACCTAGAGCAGGAAAGTCATGGTGACAGTTTGAGGTGGCTACTCTCATTGAATCCACAGTCAGGCAGCAGGGTGCAGTGAATGCAATCAGTGCACTCACTGTTTCTCACATTTGCTTAGTCCAGCATTCTAGTTCTTGTTCACATTAATGGTGGATTTTCCTACTTTAAGTAGCCTAATTAGGCAGTCACTCATAAATATGTCCAAAGCCTAACTAACCTGACATAGAGAACATTTCACTTGCAACCAGAGAA
>JAQQSO010006449.1:0-11301 GCA_028658305.1 Pachyuromys duprasi
GGGCAGAAGTCATGCAGTCCTTAAGGGAACACAGATGCCAACCAAAACTACTATACCCAGCGAAGCTTTCAATCAACATAGATGGAGAAAACAAAATTTTCCACGACAAAACAAAATTTATGCAATACCTACACAGCAACCCAGCCCTTCAGAAGGTACTAGAAGGAAAACTTCAGTCCAACGGAAACAACTACACCAATTTCATTTTCTTTATAGCTGAATAAAAATACTACCATTCCTCTTAGCCATCACAACTTGATGGTAAGACACCACACCTAAGATACTAGACTGGGACATAGAACTTAGTTTCAAGTTGAACATATGTCAAAACCTTTCTCTTTGGTGGCTAGATTTCAAAGTGTTAGAAGATACTGCATGATACTGCATAACCAAACTTTCCGCAGAGTGCAGGGAATCATATGAAAGAAGGGGGGCGGTTAGTATGCCCTGGAGAGGTCAGGAGCTCCACAAAGACCAAATATATCAGGGCACAGGGATCTTTTATGAGCCTGTTTCTCCAACCAAGGACCATGTATGGATATAACCTAGAACCCCTGCTCAGATGCAGCCCATGGTAGCTCAGTATCCAAGTGGGTACCCTAGTAAGGAGAACAGGGACTATTTCTGACACGAACTCAATGGCTGGCTCTTTGTCAATACCTGCTAAGCTAGGGTCAGATGGAAGAGGGGGAAGACCTCCCCTATCAGTGGACTTGGAAAGGGGCAGGAAGGAGATAAGGGAGGGAGGGTGGGATTGAGAGGGAAAGAGGGAGGGGGCTACAGCTGTGATACAAAGTAAATAACTTGTGATTAATATAAAAAATAAAAATAAATATAAAAGAAGATACTATACAGGTTGCTGGGGAGAAATAATCATGGATCTTACCTACTTCTGAACTGTGTTAACTATGATACCAACATATCAAGTAAGATGTACCTACCTGCCCCACAGTGACATTACTGTTATAGGGTGACTTACATCTTACTAGGTTTAAACCAAACTCCACAGGAGAAAGTCCTATGCTGTACTGCACACCATGCTAAAGGCTCATGTTTGGGGATGTTATGGACTATAAAGAAGAACTTACAACTGTGGCTTAGCTAAATTTTCACAAATACAAAATGCTTTCTAATTATCTATGTTTGTACCCAATAGATAAAAGCTGCTCTTATTCATTAATAAGCCTATCTGTGAATTCAGAGATTCATGACTGTCTAAGGTGCTAACAGTAAGTAATGAAGGAATGAGTACCACTTCCTCTTAGGCTCAGGAACCTTGTAGAAAGAACATTAGAACCATAAGAAAGGAAGAATCGGTGAGAAATGCCATTTTTCAGATATAATATAGCCATTGCAGTTCACAAAGCAAAACAAAAAGACATCCGTGTGGGAGATACATGTAGAAGTAGAAGAGGTCTTAGGTGTGTGAGGGAGAGAAAACAGGGGTGGGCAGAGTAATCAGAATAGATTTCATATGTGTATAAAATTGTCAAACCATTAAATTAGTAAGTAAAAAATAAAATCATTAAAGTTAAAAAGTCATATTATTGAAAATATAACAGATGAGTGTCAGAATAATAACACAAGTTTATCTTTTTGTAAGAAAGAGGGACCGTTGATAATCATCACGCTTAATTATTTTCTATACCTGAATTTTAATAAGGAAAAATAACTGGACATGTGACAGTTGTTAAAAGTATATTGAAGCTGCTCCTTATAAGCTTGCATACACATATGATACTATGAGGAACTAGACCTGAATTGCATTGTTGTTTTCTACATTAAAATATTAAATTATACTTAATCACATTGATCTAGGGCTTTGAATTAAATCTGGTAATGAATTGGAATATTTTTATTTCACTAAAACTGATTTTGTATCTCACTGATGTAAGTAGAACTCAGATAATGTCGAAATCTAAAAGATAATTCTGAATTAAAATTACTTCTCTCCAACATTAAATTCAAGATTTTTAAAATGTGATTCTTCAGTAATGATTCCAATTGACTGCGTGTGAATTGCCCTGGAAATGATGAGGACAGTGAGAACAATATTCAGGATATCATTCCAGGCATTCAGAACACCCATCTACTTAAAGCTCATAGAATTATAAGAAATGATGTGTTTGATAGCAGTGCTCACTGCTTCTGTACCAATAGATTCATAAGATTTATGTGTGCCTTCTAAATTGGCCCTTTACTTTGGATTCTGAGAAAAAATACATATTGGATGGTTAATAAAATTCCTTCTACTCTCCATTTATTACAAGCTATTCTTGAGAAAATTTATTGAGCATTGAAGTACACTCTTGATATACTGCAATAGAAAAGGTTTCTTGGTGTGCCTAAAGAAGAGAATGTAACATTAGTTTCACTACAAATTAATCCTTGGGATAAGAAGAAAAGAGAAAAATGAGAAACTATTTTTTCGCTCAGAGTGGTAATGGCATTGAATTTCAAGGAAAAGAAATTCCCAGATACTCCCTCTATTTATTTTTTTAAAAAAAAACAGAATGCTTATTTTCCCCTTTATTTTATTTCTTCAATGAACCCACTACAAACTTATTAAATGATGCCTGTTTAATTACTACCACTAATTATTACAAAATAAAATTAGGACAAAAATTGGGATCCAAGAGATGTTCAACGTTTTTGTTCATACATTTAAGGCCCCCAAGCAACTTTCCAGTTTGTTCTTTCAGTTGGAGTATCAGGTATTTTTTATTTGTTCATATTAATACAAGTGTTTTAGTTTAGAATTATTTTAACTATAAATAATTACAAAATATTTCATTGTATTCCTGTAGTTCTTTGTTAAATTTAATTTCTTTGTTAAACAACTTTGTGATTTAAGATTGTATGGTGTATGTGAGCCGTTGCAGAATTCCTTCTAAGAATCCACATTCCTTCTCATTATCATGAATCTACCACATTTTCTATATCTTTGCTGATTAATTTTAAATGGTTAGAGGAGTTTTAGGAACTTCTACTCAAATATTTGCTTAATGTTCTTTGACTGGGGTTTGTCTTATTCTTTCTCAGTATTAGACTGGATTCATGATGTTTGGGGGAGAAGGTCACAGATTAAAATCTCTATTCCCTTTTGTGTTTGGTATACAGGAGGGCTTCTGATTTTTTTTGAGTTAATTTTGTATCCAGTCACTCTGCTGAAGGTGTTTATCAGCTAAAGAAGTTCTCTAGTTGAGTTTTTGGGGTCACTCAGGTACTATCACATCATCTGTGAATAGACTTCTTCCTTTCTGTTTTGTATCCCCTTGATCTCCCTTACTTGTCTTACTGCTCTAGCTAGGACTTCCAGTACTATGTTGAATAGATATGGAGAGAGTGGGCAGCCTTGCTTTGTCCCTGATTTCAGTGGAATTGATTTAAGTTTTTCTCCATTGAGTTTGAGTTTGGATATAGACTTGCTGTATAATGCCATTACTATATTTAGTTATGTGCCTTGTATTCTTGAACTCACCAAGACTTTAAATATGAATGGATGTTGGATGTTATCAAATGCTTTTTTGACATCTAAGGAAATGATCGTGTGGTTTTCCTCCTTCAGTTTGTTTATAAGAGATTACATTGACAAATTTCTATATATTGAACCATTTTTGCATGCCTGGGATGAAGCCTACTTGGTCATGGTGAATGCTATCTTTTATGTATTCTTGCATTTGGTTTGCAAGTATTTTATTGAGTATCTTTGCATTGATGTTCATAAGCGAGATAGGTCTGAAGTTCTCTTTTTATGTTGGGTCTTTGTGTGGTTTAGGTATCAGGGTGACTGTGGCTTCATAGAATGAGTTTGGTAAATTTCCTTCTGTTTCTATTTTGTGGAATAGTTTGAAGAGAACTGGAATTAGCATTTCTTTGAAGGTCTGGTAGAATTCTGCGCTGAAACCATGTGGCCCAGGGCTTTATTTGGAAGGGAGACTGTTAATGACTGCTTCTATTTCTTTAGGGGATAAAAGGCTATTCAATCTTTCTACTTCAATGCTCAATAAATTTTCTCAAGAATAGCTTGTAATAAATGGAGAGTAGATGGAATTTTATTAACCACCCAATGTGTATTTTTTCTCAGAATCCAAAGTAAAGGGCCAATTTAGAAGGCACACATAAATCTTATAAATCTATTGGTAAAAAAACAGTGAGCACTGCTATCAAATACAACCTGAAGATACCTGATAAGCTAGGATCAGATGGAAGGGGAGGAGGACGTCACCTAGCAGTGGACTTGGAAAGGGATAGGGAGGAGATGGGGAAGCAAGAGTGGGATTGGGAGGGAATGAGGGAGGATCTACAGCTAGGATACAAAGTAAATAACCTGTGATTAATATTAAAAATAAAAATTAATTCAAAAAATCAGAAGCCCTCCTGTATACCAAAGACAAAAGGGCTGAGAAAGAAATCAGGGAAATGACAACTTTCACAGTAGCCACCAATAACATAAAGTACTTTGGGCTGACTTTAACCAAGCAAGTGAAAGACTTGTTTGAAAAAAAAAAAAACTTCAAATTTCTGAAGAAAGAAATTGAAGAAGATATCAGAAGATGGAAAAATCTCCCGTGCTCATGGATTAGATTAATAGCTTTAACATAGTGAAAATGAACATCCTGCCAAAAGCAATCTCCACATTCAATGCAATTCCCATCAAAATACAAATACGATTCTTCACCGACCTTGATAGAAAAATTCTCAACTTCATATGGAGAAACAAAAAAAAACCTAGAATTTCCAAAATGATCCTGTCCAACAACAGACTATCTGGAGGTATTTCCATCCCTGATTATAAACTGTACTACAGAGAAATGGTAATAAAAAGGGCATGGCATCGGCATAGAAGCAGAAAAGTAGATCAATGGAACTGAATAGAAGACCCAGAAATAAACTCAAATACTATGAATACTTGATTTTTGACAAAGCCAAAACCATTCAATGGAAAGACAGCATGTTCAACAAATGGTGCTGGTCCAACTTGATGTCTACATGCAGAAAAATGAAAATAGATCCATATTTATCACCTTGCACAAAACTGAAGTCCAACTGGATCAAAGACCTCAACATAAAACCAAATACACTAAATCGGTTAGAAAAAGTGGGAAGACTTTGGATCTCCTCTGCACAGGAGACAGCTTCCTGAACAGAACACCAAGAGCACAGGCTCTTAGAGCAACAGTCGATACGTGGGACCTCATGAAACTGAAAAGCTTTTGTAAAGCAAAAGTCATTGTCATTAGAACAAAATGACAGCCTACAGATTGGGAAAGGATCTTCACCAACCCTATTTCTGACAGAGGGCTGATATCCAGAATATATAAAGAACTAAAGAAGCTAAAAAGCAATAAATCAACCAACCCAATTTTTAAAATGGGGTATAGGGCTAAACAGAGAATTCTCTGTAGAGGAATATAGAATGGCAGAGAAACACTTAAAGAGATGCTCAATGTCCTTAGCCATCAGAGAGATGCAAATCAAAACAACCCTGAGATTTCACCTTACACCCATCAGAATGTCAAAGATTAAAAACTCAAATGACAAAAAATGCTGAGAAAGGTTGTGGAGAATTGGGGACCCTCCTCCATTGCTGGTGGAAATGTAAACTTGTACAACCTCTTTGGAAATCAATCTGGGCATTTTCTCAGACAATTAGGAATAGCGCTTCCTCAAAATCCAGCTATACCATTCATAGGCATATATCCAAAACATGCTCAAGGACATAACAAGGACATTTGCTCAACTTATGTTTGTAGCAGCTTTATTCTTAATAGCCAGAACCTGGAAACAACACAGATGTCCCTCAACGGAAGAATGGATACAGAAATTGTGGTACTTTTACACGAGGGAATACTACTCAGAAATTAAAAATGAGGAAATCATGAAATTTGCAGACAAATGGTGGGATCTAGAAAAGATCATCCTGAGTGATGTATCCCAGAGGCAGAAAGACACACATGGTATATACTCACTTATATAGTCCTATAAGATAGGATAAACATACTAAAATCTGTGCACCTAAAGAAGATAAACTAGAAAGGAGACCCAGGGTAAGATGATCAATCCTCATTTAGAGAGACAAATGTGATGGACATGGGAAGTAGGAGAAAACAAGAAACAGGACAGGAGGTACCATAGAGGGCCTCTGAAAGACTCTACCTAGCAGATTATCAGAGCAGATGCCAAGACTCACAACCAAACCTTCCGTAGAGTGCAGAGAATCATATGATAAAAGGGGGAGTTAGGATGATCAGGAGAGGATAGGAGCTCCACAAGGACAAAATATATCAGGACATGGGGGTCTTTTATGAGACTGTTTCTCCAACCAAGGATCATGTATGGAAATACCTTAGAACCCCTGCTCAGATGTAGCCCATGGCAGCTCAGTATCCAAGTGGGTACTGTAGTTAGGGGAACAGGAACTATTTCTGACATGAACTCAATGACTGGCTCCTTTACCTACCCTCCCACCCGAAGAAGGAACAGCCTTGCTAGGCCATAGAGGAGGACATTGCAGCCAATCCTGAGGATACCTGATAAGGTAGGGTCAGATGAAAGGGGAGGAGGACCTCCCCTATCAGTGGTCTTGGAAAGAGGCAGGGAGGAGATGAGGAAGGCAGGGTGGGATTGGGAGGGAATGAGGGATGGTCTACAGATGGGATACAAAGTAAATAACCTGTGATTAATATTAAAATAAATAAAAATTAAAAAAAAAGAAAATCCCTATTCCCATGGCAGAGACTCATGGATAGGTATTACTAACTTGCCTTTTCACAGCTTATGTCAAACGTCTTTAGATAGGCAGGGTTATAGTGGAGTTTCTCCATTGTAAGATCTTACCACACTAACATTGGTAGTCAGTAATGAGGTACCACCCATATTTACGAGGCATGATCTCTATTATATTTCTCTGGGAGACCAATGCCATTACAGATTATTTTGAGTTATCACAACTAGAGCATGTATTGATTATATTATTTAACAATTGCTTCTTTTCCTGATATCAGCACTACAATACTCATTTTATATTGTGGAATATAGCTGTATATACCACTGTTTACTTTTCTGCTCAATAAAGTTTTAGTTCTTCAGTTTTAGCTTTTGGGAGTGTCTTACTTACTTTTTAATTGTCATGATAAGACATCAGTGGCAAGACAACCTATAGAAGAAAAGGTTCCTTGGAACCTAAAGTTTCAGAGTGTTTGTCTATGACCATCAAGATGAGCAGCAGGGTAGCAGGCAGACAGACACAGCACTGGAACTGAGCACTTAAATCTAATTCATAGACATGAGCAGAGTGTGAGATAACAAGGAATAGTGTGAGCTTTTAAAAGCACAAAACCCGTTACCAGTGACACACCATCTCCAGCAAAACAACAATTCCTAAACTTTCTAATCATGCCCAGAAACTGCCACTAACTGGGGATAAAGCATTCAAACATGAAATATGGAAACAATTCTTTCTCAAACAACTAAAGGGAACAGTTAAAGCTGTCTTCTTTTTTTTTCTTTTCTTTTTCTATCTCTCTCTCTTTTTCTTCTCTTTTTCTTTTTAAAAACGTCTTACACTCATTTCACCTTCTGATTCATTTTGTGTGTTTCTCTTTCTTAGACTAGTATCAATCGTTTCTCCACATTTCATTGTTCCCTCATCAGAAGTTGAGAATAAAATTCTGGGTATGTTCTTCCCCACTGTAGTATCTTAGCTTCTAGGATCTCTTATAGCAACTTTTGGTAGATCATCTGTGGATATACTAAGCCTGGTGTACGTGTTTATTCATAACTTTTCTGTACCCATCAGTAGCTATTTTAGTTGAATATAAAATTCATGTCAATCTCTCCAAATCTAAGCGATTATTAATGGTTCATTTTTGACACTACTTTTTGACCACATTTAACATTCATATCAATAGTAAACAATCTCAAATCCATCTGCTGACTTCTCTTATCTCAGAAGACAACTGTAGATTCCCAAAATTGTTCAGTTGTGTACCAGCAATATGAAAGCATTTTCACCATGTATACAACATATACATAAGCTGCTATTAGTGCTTATGCTTGCACTATTATTATTTAAAAAATAATTTTCTATGCATTTTGCTACCACTTATGTCCACTATCTTATGGCATGCAGAATGTAATTATATATGCTCTTTACATTAGTACTGTATTATGTAATATGTTCTTATAAAGGAATAACGTGTACATCACTGCATTATAATGCCGAATAATTTCACAGGTTTTAAAAGTCAAAGCAAACAAACAAACAAACAAAAAAACCCAAATACTGGAATCCTTTGGGCAGACAAATGTACTTCTTTTACAAATCTCTAACACTGGCGGATTTATCTTGTGTAGGTCTGCTTTTTCTAGGATTTCTTGTAAATTATATACAATGTATAACAATGTACATACTAGCTTCCTAAAAGTGAGAACATAAGTTCAAAATTATTCTGTTTGGTGTGGGTTCATATGCCACTTTTATTTTTAGGATTGTAAATAGTTCAGAGAAGTCCTGTCCCAACAGAACACTTAAACCCTAAAGTTGTTATATAATTAATCCTGATCTCAAATTCATAATCCTTTGGCCTCAGTCATGTGAGTAGTGAGACTAAACCTGTGTGAACAACATTTAACTATGGTAGTTTTAATTCCTTCAGAATGCTTTCAGTCTGTGATTCCTATTAAGTTGTGTAGAAGGGATAAAATGTGTAGGTCTAGTATTCACATCTTATAATTGTTTCAGCACTTGCTTTTTGGGAAAACATTCACTTCTTTCCATTAAACTTTTGTGCTTTTGACATGTATAATTGGATTGTATTTGTTTAGGAGTATTTTGGAGGATTTTTATTCTGTTTCATTAATTTTTATACATGCATGCATACAAACAAACATACATACATACACACGCACGAGCACACAAACATACATATAAATAATTAACCAATATTCCACTGTCTACATTATTATAACTTATTATTGTCTTTAAATTAATTTGATGGTATTATATTTTCCTGTTTTTGTTGTTCCTTCTTTTAAAAGGATGTGTAGGCTATTCTGCCTTCATTGCATATGCAGATGAACTTTCAAATTAGTTTCCTATTATTTATAAGCATACTCCCTAGGATTCAACTATATTTAAACAAATGTGAGTCACTGAAACAATGAATACTGAATATTTCATGATTTATTAAGGTCTTCTTTGATTTCTTTTATGAATGTTTATACACTTAGGCATACACATCTTAAAGTTATCAGTTCTATGTATACAGATTTATGCATGTTCAAAATTTTCCATTCCAAAAGACTTGAAAGATGTCTTGGCAGAGGAGAGTAATAGCTATCCCTGTTGACTACCCAGTTTTGGTTCCTGGCACCCAGAGCTGTTGACTCACTATTCCCTTTAATTCGTATTCCTGGGAACCCACTATCTTCTTCTGGCTTTCGTGTAACCTGCATATGCAGTGCACATGCACATATTCACAAACACACACATATACATTAATATATATACATATATATATGTATATATATATATATTGAGAAATGACAGTAAATCTCAATGTCAGGTTTCTACATGAACACATATTCTGTACAAATGTACTCATGCAGCAAAAATACTACAAAATTTCTTGTTCCAATTATCATATTTGAAGTTAGGAACAAAAAGAATTGACCTTCATTTATTGACTTTGTATCTAGTAACTTTACTATACACAATTATGTTACCTGTAAATAAATCCAAGCTCATTCTTTTTGTTTCTTTGTGAGAGACTGTCTCTATTACATTGTTCTGACTGTTGTGTAACTCACTGTGTAGATTAGGCTGGCCTCATGCTAAGAGAACTCTACTTGACTCTATCATCCAAGTGCTGGGATAAAAGCCATATACCATTATTTTCTGTCCCAAACATATTTTCTCCCTTACTTATTATTGTCTTTTATCTTAACTTACTGCAATATGCAGGAATACCTATCTATTACATGAGGTCACAAGAGTAATGAGAGAATATTCTACTTAATTAGAAAATGTAGGAATCAAACATCAATTTCTTGCTTTTGTGATGTTAATTATAGGTAAATTGCAAAAGTACTTTTTGGATGAATGATTTAATTTATATTGGTGATTTTTTTAGCTTTGTCAACAATGTATATGAAACATTTTATATTTTTATTTTTTAAATTTTATTTTATTAATTTATTTTTTGTTCTTGCTTTTATGATGTTAATTATAGGTAAATTGCAAAAGTACTTTTTGGATGAATTATTTAATTTATATTGGTGATTTTTTTAGCTTTGTCAACAATGTATATGAAACATTTAATATTTTTATTTTTTTAATTTTATTTTATTAATTTATTTTTTGTTATCACTCACAGGTTAGGTACTTTGCATCCCAAGCTTAGCCCCCTTCCTCATTCCCTCCCACCCTCCCCAACTATCCCTCATCTCCTCCCCGCCCCCTTCAAGTCCACCAACTAGGGAGGACCTCCTCCCCTTCCATCCAACCCCAGCACATCCTGTCTCCTCAGGGCTGGCTGCAATGTCCTCCACTGGGAACTAGCCAGGCTGTCACCCCTCCACATGTATGGGGGAGGGTCAAAGAGTCAGCCATCAAGTTCAAGACTGAAATAGTCCCTGTTTCCCTCACTACGGTCTTCAGTCCAACACCTAGCTATCATGGGCCCCATCGGAGCAGGGGTTCCAGGCCACATCCACACGTGGTCCTATGTTGTAGAAACGGTCTCATACAAGACCCCTGTGCACTGCTCAAATTGGTCTTTGTGGAGCTCTTGTTCTCTCTAAATCTCACCAAACTCCTCCATTTCTATCATCACTTCTTGCCCTCTGCCAAAGGCTTGATCGCGAGTGTTAATATCTGCTCTGATACATCGCTACATTGACCCCTCCAGAGGTCCTCCTTGGCATGCTCCTGTCCTGTTGCTTGTTTTCTCCTCCACTCAATGTCCATCCCATTTGTTCATCCAAACGAGCATTGATCATACCAACGTGGGTCCTCCTTCCTGTATATCCTCCCTAGGTGTGTAGATTTCAACGTGACCTTCCTATCCTATAGGTCTATATAAGTGAGTATATACCATATGTTTCTTTCTGCTTTTGGGATACCTCACTCAGTATGATCATTTCCAGGTCCCACCATTTGCCTGCGAATTTCATGATTTCCTCCTTTTTTATTGCTGAGTAGTATTCCATTGTGTAAAAGTACCACAATTTCTGTATCCATTCCTCAACTGAGGGACATCTGGGTTGTTTCCAGGTTCTGGCTATTACAAATAAAGC
>JAQQSO010006450.1:0-11300 GCA_028658305.1 Pachyuromys duprasi
ATATATATATATATATATATATACATATATATATACATATATACATGTACATAATATTTATCCTGCACTACCTTCTTTTGTCTTTATCCTACCTTCTATGAATACCTCGTCTTTCTAAAATGTTCCCCTCCTACATTCTTGATCTTTCTTTATTTTAATAGCCCACTGAGGTCAGGTAGTGCTTGCATAAACACGAGTGGAGAGGTATTTATTAGAGCATGAGCAACTTATCAGTGAGTCATCATTGAAGAAAAATGGCTGTCTCTCAAAAGGTATCCATTGTTTATAGTGCCTCCCTCAGACATGATAGAATGTTCATAGGCTCCATCTTGTGTAAATCTTGTGCAGGTCAACACAGTTTCTCTGAGTTCATATGTGCAAAACGAAGGGAAAAGATAGAAAAAAAATGTGAACTGAAGGATGAGTGAGGAAGAAGTCAGAGGGTAGCAACAATTAAAGTAAAGAGTAATGTATACATTTTTCTGAAAGCATACCTGGTTTGTGTGTATGTGTGCGTGTGTGTGTATGAGAGAGACAGAGAGAGAAAGAATTGCTGTCTCTACTTCCATAAGTTTAGCACTGTGTCCAACTGTGTTATAAGGTCTAATTCTCAGAGTCGTAATGTTTGGGCAACTATGAATCTCTGTCTGCATGACCCCTTACCAAACTGTTTGTGATAACCCTGGCTAGTCTCTATTGCATCTCTGAACCCGATGTGTCAGTGTCAAGATGAGCATCACAGAATGAGTTCGGTAATTGAGGATTCTCCTGACACTAAAATATTATGATGAATGAAAATAAAATCCATGTTAAAGGTTTTCACAGAGAGACAGACAGACAGACAGACAGAGACAGACAGGGAAACAGAGAGGAAAGACAGAGAGAGAGAAAGAGAGAAGGCTCTTTCTCTCAAGATGCAAGGTGCTGGACTAAATTTCTCCATCTGCAGTACTACAATCTCCAAATTCCACCTTCCCTCCTGCACTAAGGCTCTGTTTAGTCTTACTCCCTTTAATGCTTTCTGCCTGTTAGCCTTAGGGACTGCTAGGCCACTTCCTGCAATTGTACTTACACCGGGTCATCTCCAGCTCAGCCAAAATTACAAATGGCCAAACATCAGAGTTTGGCAACTGAAGGAGATTGTTTTCAGATAATGTCCTTAGCCTGATTATGATCAGTGAGCACATTGAAAGTAGTGAGCGATCCTAGGCTGGAACTGTATGTAACATAGTCACTGAAGAAAATATGAAGGCTACTGTGGCTCCAGACGAGTGAGTGAAAAGCAAGCAGGATTACAACGGATGACAGAAAGGGAAGGAATTGGTGCATGGGAGAGAGCTGCCACGCACTGCTAAGAAAGAAGCTACCCAGAACACGTGCTGCATTGCACTTGGAGCGGCCAACTCACCCAGAAGGTGAGTGTGACATTTTGGCATAATTGTGTATTTCTTGATCAATTTTTTTTCTTCTACTTGAGGGCAGCCGAATATCCTGGTGTCTGTTTTTAAGAACTATTTATTGTGTGTGTGCACACGGGAAGGTATCTGTGTGTGTGTAACGGACAGCATTCATGAGTCCTGATCTACCACCCACCTTGCTTGCAGAAACAGCATCTCCTTTTGCTTCTTTCTTCACACACTCCATGCTAGCTGGCCCACAAGCGTCAGGCCGGCTCTGCTTTCGTGGCCTCCCATCTCGCTGAAGACATGCAGGCCTTGCTGATACACAACGCTACATCTGGCCATTTAAATGGAGTCCAGGGGTAGAGGTCAGGCTATCAGGCTTGCAAACTTTGAACATTTTGCCTGTTAAGTCATTTACCTGTCCATATTGTGATATTCATTAATGTTCACCAGAAAATTCTCGATCAGAGTACATGAATGGACCTACTTACTTCTTGTCCTATAATCTCTGGTGGATGTAACGTATTTCATCTACAGGTAGAAATTATAATCACTGGTGCAGAGGGTTGGAGACAAAGCTCAATTAGCAGAGTATTTGCCGAGTATACATTAGGGCCTGAGTTTGATTCCCAGCATCGCATGAACCAGCCATGGTGGCACACATCTGTAATATTTTCTAGCCCTTTTGAAGTGGAAACAGAAGGACGGTGAGGAGAGCATGACAGTTCTTGGCTACATACAGAGTATGAGAGCAGCCTTGCTCAAAAGAAACAGAAATCAGTACAAATGTACATTTTCACCTGTATTTGTCAACAACACACTCCAAAACATTGCTGCATTGCCCTCAGCCATGGAACGACACTTGAATCAGGGTCTGCAGCAACCCTGTGATGTGCATGACATGTGAATAAGAAACAAACATTTGTGATGAAAAGCCAATAGTTTCCTAGGACTGTTACCACAGCGTAACTTATACTAACTTCACTTAAACAATATATATATATAGATCTTATTTATTTTTATTTTTAACAATCTATGAAAAAATTTAAACACCTAATCTATAGTCGAGTTATTGCAATAAATCCCACCAAATGAAGTTAATACTACATTTTCCTAATAATTATAACAAGCTAAAATCTATATCTGAATATTTTCTCCCAAAGCTATGCCATGTTATGTATTATGCGTATTAAGTTAATTAACTATAATTTCCATATACATGATAATTTTAAGGAAAAATCCTATTGGTGTCTACATCTTTTGAAAAATTAAAGATATTTTTGGCTTTTTTCAAGAGGGATGTTGGGGGTCTTTTTGTTTGAGTGTTTGTTTGAATCATGGAACTAGTCTATCGCTACCTCCTTCTGGAAACCTAGGATTTTTTTTTTCTACCTAAATAAGTAAGTACAGTAAGCTGAAAAGATTGACTCAGTGGTTATGAGCACTTGCTGCTTTTGCAGAGGGTCTGGGTTTGGTTCCCAGTACCCACATGGCAGCAGAACCATCCTTAACATCATTCCAGGAAATCTGACGCCCTATTCTGGCCTCCACAGGCGCTGCACACATCTTACATTTGCCTGCACAAAGGGAAAACACCCATACACATAAAAATACAATTATAACTCTTTTGTTTAAAAAGGAAAAAGAGTTATGCTATAATTGTAAGCAAACCATGAGTTAATCATATTATGTTCATTTTGGGGACAGATTAAGAATATAGCCATACAACATTTCCTTGAATGCAACCTAAAAATCTTGACCAATTTAGATGATGCTGAAAAGAGATGACAAGCACAATCACTGACATCAACTAGGAAGAACATTGAATCTTTCATGCTATTACAAACGGTGGTCTTCATTGGTTAAGTGAAAATATAACTTGTAAGAGACAAGCACATATTCTCTGATGAACTTCAACATTCTCCATACTCAGTATTAAAAACTAGGTGTTTATTTTTGTGATGTTCTTGAACACTGCCTAGGGATTTGAAAATAATTCTCTGGTTGATTTGAAATCATTCTAGTTTAGCATGTGTCATCGATAAAGACAAATAGAACCGGTGTTTAGTCATCACATTGCCTCTCAGCCTTTAAAAGCAATTTCCATTTATAGAACGGAGTGAACCACTCTGCACTGTAGAAGCCTACTTCTGTTTTATAATCATTAGAGCCTTTGGCATGGCGTGATGTCCATTTGCAAATTGTCTGCATGTGCTATTGCTCTAACTCATTTATAGAATTGTCCAGTAGTAGAACTGACAGGACACAGAGCTTTCATCTCCTCAGTGGTCAGACAGCAGTGTGGACAGCAGGCAGAATCTGAGTGTATTTTGACAGGGAAGCAGGAGACAGTTCATGGCTACACTGAGGGCTGCTGTGTATTTATCTGAGACTGAAGGATGTGTAAATCATAGACCCAGCAGAAGCGCTTACACACCACAGTCACTCACCTTATAAAAGTGAGTGATTCTGTAGCTTTTATTTGGCATCATTCTTCTGTAGAATTATGACCACAAGAGCAAAAAGTACCAACTTCCAACAGCTGTGACACTTGCTTTACACCCTTGGAAAAATTCTCACTGCTTATCTGGCCATTCACCTCCAAGCTGTTTCTCTTTATTATTTCCTCAAATTCCTCCTTTAAAACTAGTGATCTAGTATAAAGAAACAGTCTTTATTTCTCTGATGAATGAGGTTACCTTTCAAATTGTCTGAGTAGGGGCCATTATTATATGGTTTGAGAGTATTGAACTCTATTCCAAAGTATTCTGAGATCCCTTATTCATTCTTTGTGTATAGGTGAACAATTTCAAGAAATATCTTATCCTGAGTGAAGTATCCCAGAAGCAGAAAGACACACATGGTATATACTCTCTTGTGAGTGGCTATTAGACATATAGTATAGGATAATCATATTAAAATCTGACACCAAAAGAAGGTAAGCAAGAAGAAGGACCCTGGATAAGATAATCAGTCCTCATTCAGAAAGGCAAACAGGATAGACATTGGAAGAGGGAGAAAACAGAGAACAGGACAAGAGCCTACCACAGAGGGACTTTGAAAGACTACCCTTCAGGATATCAAAGTAGAGGCTGAGACTCATAGCCAAACTTTGGGCATAATGCAAAGAATCTTATGAAAGAAGGGGGAGATAGAAAGATCTGGAGGGGACAGGAGCTCTACAAGGAGAGCAACAGAACCAAAATATCTGGGCACAGGGGTCCTTTCTGAGACTGATACTCCAACCAAGGATCATGTATGGATATAAGCTAGAACCCTGCTCAGATGTAGCCCATGGCAGCTCAGTGTCCAAGTGGGTTCCCTAGTAATTAGGACTGTCTCTGAGATGAACTCAGTGGCCTGCTCTTTGATCACCTCCCCCAGACCACAGAGGAAAAAAATGCAGCCATTCCTGATGAGACTGATAGACTAGGATCAGATAGAAGGGGAGGAGGACTTCCCCTATCAGTGGACTGGGGGACAAAGGTGAAGAAGAGGGAGGGAGGGTGAGATTAGGAGTGGATGAGGGAAAGGACTACAGTTGGGATACAAAGTGAATAAACTGTAATTTATAAAAAGTAAAGAAATAAATTTAAAAAATAATCTTTAAAGGTATTAAAAAAATACCTTTTCTTTATACCCTAGTGTGTTCCCATACTGATAAAATTCCTTAATGAATGTAAAGATTTAAGGAAGAATCGAAACAAATTAACTTCTATTTATATGCCCTCCATTGTTGCACATAAAAACTTAACATCTTATTGGAGAACATCTACTTCCACCATGGTCTTTATCAAGAAAAGATAATTATAGTGGTAAAACTATGTTGAAGACACCCAAATCACCCTGAATAAAAGATGAAGTTATAGGCCACAGGCCAAGAGAAGCCCTTCTTCAGTAGAGTTAGGAACTGCTTCATCCTTATAACTCTTCTTATGGACTTAATAAACCTTAATGTTCATTGTCAATTCCAGTTTTCACCAGTTCCCAGTACTGAGGACTTGCAAGTTCAATAGAAGACATAGAACAGCCCTAGCTTGTCATAACCTCCACTGAGTGTCTGAAAAAAGCATCATGGCTACTTTCAATGATGGAACTGGCATTATGGCTGCCTTCAAAAATGGCAACCTAGAGCCCTCAGTGTACTAAGATATCCAGTAGTCTCTGTTGCTGGGCTCTATATTATGGTGCACTTAATAATCTGAGTAATGTTTCCATCTTCATTCATTCATTCATTCATTCATTTTGTTTATTACTCACCAAGAAAGTAGTTAAGCAAAGACAAATATGATATTTTTTTGGTTTTATTTATTTATTTTGTTTGTTTGTTTGTTTATTTTAAGACAGGTTTCTCTGTGTATCCTTTGCTGTCCTAGACTCACTTTGTTGACCAGGCTGGCCCCGAACTCACAGAGCTTCCCCCTGCCTCTGCCTACCTGAGTGCTGAAACTAGAGGAGTGAGGTACCACCAGCTGGCAAGGTTTCTTCTTTCAGTAGGAGTTTAGTTACTGGTACCATTTCTCTCACTGAGAAAAACAAAATTGGTAGAAAAGTATTTGTTGTAATTCAAGAAAATAAAAAAATGTCATAACATAATGCAGCATTTTCTCTCTGAAGCCTAATGAAGTCAGAGTGAGTTTGGGGCTCAAAATTGCTTTAACTAAAAACATTGAACAAGTTAGGTAAAAACTCATCAATAATGATTTAACCTTTTATGGACTAATGGCTCTGGCAAAGACCAAAATTCCAACTGTGAAATAATAAATAATTACCAGTAATAAACCAGTCTTCAGTTTCAACTTTCAAACAACTTAAGTTTTAAAAAAGTGTAAGTACTATATTTTAAGTAATTAGATACTGCTAAAGAGACCATTCTACACTGGGAAATAGGGAGTGAAGAATCACTCAGACTAATAAACGGATTGAGTTAAAGATGCCTAGTAGAAAGGTCAGGAGAATACAGTGACCCCGAAGAATGGGTAATAAAGAGGAGAATAAATATTTTAAAGGATATAATTAGCTCTCAAATCTAAAGAGGAACATTTCTTTATAAATCAAAGCACATTTTTCTTAACATACAGTTTTAGTAGAAACACTAAATTATTCATGTGCATATGTGTGCACAAGTATGTGTATATTGTGTATGTGTGTGTATGTGTGTGTGCATATAAACCAGAAGTTTTATCCCTTTTATTTCATAATTTCCTATCTGTTGTTATCAGAGAGCATGCTACAAACAGGAAGCATGTTGGGCATTATCGCATATTCTGATACAGCATAATATGTATTTTTTACCACTTTTTCAAATACCATGTGTAGCATATCATGCTGAACTCATAAAATCTTGAGTTCCAGCTACTCTTCTACCATTTATAAGTTCTGCAGGTTTGTGTAATTTCTCATCCTTCTTGGGCTTAAATTTCTTTATCAAGATCAGTATAACTAAGAATAATAGAATTAAAATGTGATGTAGATATTCATGATCAACTTCTTTTTGTAACCCAATTCCATTGCTCCACTATAGGATAACAGACTCTGCATACTTGTTCAGTTAGAGTCAGAGTTCTGGCACTGACTGTGAGTGCTGCACAAGTTAGTTCAATTCTCTCCACCTTAGTTTTCTCCTGGATAAAATAAAGACAATTAGAGCATCAAATTTTTAAAGTTATTTTTAAATATAAATGAGAATATAAATAAAATATTTGTAAAATGGTATCAACAAATATGTAGAGAATAAACCTTAGGAATGATACATTTGTAATCACAACATGAAACACAAAACAGAGTAATAAATCTAATTTTAAAAGTAATACATTTACACAAACACTATGAAATATTTAAGAGAAATTAAATTATACCCAGATAGAACTATACACCATGTTCTTGTTTCATAACACTCCTCAGCAATTATCTCTAAATTAAGTTATAATGCCAATGTAAGCTTCCCCCAAAATCATAAAATTTGAAACTTTAAAAACATTTCTAAATTATGAAGAATAACTAAAACACTCTTAAAGAAAAAAAAAACAAATGTAAAACAAAATTCATGAGTTTTCCAATGAAGCTACAGTAATTCAAACAATGTAATATTGATACAGAATAAAAATGGTCCGGGAAAGAAAGTTACAAACTAAGCTAAGGTATACAATAGCAAGAACTAAGATCTAAAACACCAGTCGTACTGGAGCTGTGGAAGAATGGGAATCATGCTCACTGCTGATGGCAAGCAAAAAAAAAAAAAAAAGTAGAGAAAATATTTTTGAAAGCTGTATGGCAACTGAGCATAGCAGAATGGAGGCTATTCTTTGGTTTGGGGTTTTAAGTGGTAACTTCGTATTTAGTCACCTCCGAGGTGGTTATTCATCAAGCAGTACCTGCAACTTATTCTCTTATCTTGGATGCTACATATATTAACCAACAGGGAGCTCCTGGAAGATTAGCCTAACATAAGATATACCATAGAGAGTTCTTTAAAATGTAAACTTCATCTCTTCTTGTGGAGTTGTGAATTTAACGAGGCAACAAATCACATACCCTTCACTTGATTAAAAAAAAAAAAGGTAGTATCAATGAAATGTGTTAAACAATTATACTAACTTAACACTTGGGATTGGAACCCCGTATAGCTGGGATGTGGGTAATGGTTTCTGGATGATGTGGTCTCATAATATGATGAGAAATATTGGGGGATGATGGGAAACAGCAGCTAGCACTTACATGGTTGGAATGCTCACAATTAAGCTGTCATTGAGGGAATGAATTCTGGACACATATTTTGTATAGCTAAGGAAAGTGAAAACCACTGGTGATGTTTAAATTAATTCATGATTAATTTATGATTTGCTCTTTGAAGAAGATTTTATCATTTATTCATAACATAGCTTAATCTAATTCTAATTTAAATTATAGTTTATTCTTTTTATGATCATCCTAACCACTAACTAATAACTGGCCTTATCAGACCCACACATCAATGATCAGTTATCTTTCTTTTAGAACATCCACATAAATACCATCATTTCAAGTCAATAAGCCATCAATTAATCAATAGAGATAGGTCTTAAGAACAGATAGAGAGCAAACAAGATAGCCTGCAAACCTAACTTGATCCCAAAAACCTACCCTATATGGGGAGAGGACAATTTCCACAAGTTGTCCTCTGACATTCACATGTACAAGTGGCATATATACAAAGAAAGAAAGAGAGAGAGAGGAAGGAAGGAAAAGAAAAGAAGGGCAGTAAAAGTTGAAATCAAGACACATTGATAACATATCTAGAGTTGAGGCAAATTAAATCATACAGTAATAAATATATACTTGTATTTTATTATTTTATTTTAATTTTTTTATTAATTACACTTTATTCACTTTGTATCCCCCCTGTAGCTCCCTCCTCCTTCCCCTTCCAGTCCCTCCCTTCCTGCCCCTTCTCCATGCATGCCCCTCCCTAAGACCACTGATAGGAGAGGTCTTCTTTTCCTTCCTTCTGCTCCTAGTCTATTAGGTCTCATCAGGAGTGGCTGTATTATCTTCCTCTGTGGCCTGGCAAGGCTGCTCCCCCCTAAGGGGGAGGTGATCACAGATCAGGCCAATCAGTTCATGTCAGAGACAGTCCCTGCTCCTCTTAGAGGGTATCCACTTGGAGATTGAACTGCCATGGGCTACATCTGTGCAGGGGTTCTAGGTTATCTCCATACATGGTACTTGGTTGGAGTATCAGTCTCAGGAAAGATCCCTGTGCTCAGATTTTTTGGTTCTGTTGCTCTCCTTGTCGAGCTCCTGCCCTCTTCAGTTCTTTCTATTTCCTGCATCTTTTGTGAGATTCCATGCACTCTGCCCAACAGTTGGCCATAAGTCTCAGCATCTGCTTTGATAGTCTGCAAGGCAGAGCCTTTCAGAGGCCCTCTGTATCAGGCTCCTAACTTTTTCCCTGTTTTCTCCTTCTGATGTCCATCCTCTTTGCCTTTCTGGCTGTATGTTGAGAATTTTAGCCAGAGTCCTCCCTCTTGATTAGTTTCTTTAGGTGTGCAGAATTTAGTAGGTTTATACTATATTATATGTTTATATGAGTGAGTATATACCATATGTGTCTTTGTGCTTCTGGGATAGCTCACTCAGGATGTTCCCTTCCAGTTCCCACCATTTACCTGCAAATTTCATTATTTCCTTGTTTTTCATTGCTGAGTAATATTCCACTCTGTAGATGTACCACAATTTCTGTATCCATTCCTCCGTTGATGGACATCTGGGTTGTTTCCAGCTTCTGGATATTGCAAATAAAGCTGCTACAAACATGGTTGAACAAATGTCCTTATTGTGTACTCGAGCCTCTTTTGGATATATGCCTAGGAGTGGTATAGCTGGACCTTGAGGAAGCGCTATTCCTAGCTGTCTGAGAAAGTGCCAGATTGGTTCCCAGAGTGGTTGTACAAGTTTACATTCCCACCAGCAGTGGAGGAGCGTTCCCCTTTCTCCACAGCCTCTCCAGCATGTGTTGTCACTTGAGTGTTTGATCTTGGCCATTCAATGGGTGTAAGGTGAAATCTCAGGGTCATTTTGATTTACATTTCTCTGATGGCCAATACACATTGAGCATTTCTATAAGCGTTTCTCTCCATTCTATATTCCTCTATTGAGAACTCTCTGTTTAGCTCTGTTCCCCAATTTTTAATTGGATTACTTGATTTGTTGCTTTTCAACTTCTTTAGTTCTTTATGTATACTGGATATTAGTCCTCTGTCAGATAAAGGGTGGGTAAAGATTCTTTCCCAATCTGTAGGCAGTCATTTTGTTTTGAAGACAGTGTCCTTTGCTTTATAGAAGCTTTTCAGTTTCATGAGTTCCCACTTATTGATTGTTGCTCTTATAGCCTGTGCTGTTGGTATTCTGTTCAGGAAGTTATCTCCTGTGCCAATGAGTTCATGGTTCTTCACCACTTTTTCTTCTAACTGATTTAATGTGTCTGGTTTTATGTTGAGGTCTTTGATCCACTTAGACTTTATTTTAGTGCAGGGTGATAAGTATGTATCTATTTGCATTTTCTACATTTAGACATCCAGTTAGACCAGCACCATTTGTTGAAGATGCTATAGTTTTTCCATTGTATGGTTTTGGCATCTTTGTCAAAAATCGGGTGTCCCTAAGTGTGTGGGTTTATTTCTGGGTCTTCTATTCTCTTCAGTTGACCCGCCATTCTGTTTCTATGCCAGTACCATGCAGTTTTTATTACTGTTTCTCTATAGTACAGCTTGAGATCAGGGATGGAGATACCTCCAGAAGATCTTTTATTGTAGAGTATTGTTTTAGCAATTCTGGGTTTCTTGTTATTCCATATGAAGTTGAGAATTTTTCTTTCAAGGTCTATAAAGAATTGTGTTGGTAATTTGATGGGAATTGCATTGAATCCATAGATGGCCATTTTTACTATGTTAATCCTGCTAAGCCATGATCATGAGAGATCTTTCAGTCTTCTGATACCTTCTTCTATTTCTTTCTTCAGAGACTTGAATTTTTTTTTCATACAAGTCTTTGACTTCCTTGGTTAGGTTCACACCAAGGTACTTTATGTCTTTTGTGGCTATTGTGAAGGGTGTTGTTTCCCTAATTTCTTTCTCAGCCCTTTTGTCTTTTGTACACAGGAGGGCTACTGATTTTTTTGAGTTAATTTTGCATCCAGCCACTTTGATGAAGGTGCTTCTCAGCTGTAGGAGTTCCCTGGTAGAATTTTTGGGGTCACTCAGGTATACTATCATATCATCTGCAAATAGTGATACTTTGACTTCTTCCATTCTGATTTGTATCCCCTTGACCTCCTTCAATTGTCTTATTGCTCTAGCAAGGACTTCCAGAACTATATTGAAGAGATATGGAGAGAGTGGGCAGCCTTGCCTTGTCCCT
>JAQQSO010006451.1:0-11300 GCA_028658305.1 Pachyuromys duprasi
GAGGGAGGGAGTGGGAGGGGAGGAGGGACTGAGGGAGGGGGCTACGCCTGGGATTCAAAGTACCCAACCTGTGATTGAGATAAAAATAAATAAATTAAAAAAAAAAGTTGGTAAGGTCCCATTTTAAAAGACAGCAGCAGTTATGAATTTACCACTTAGGCTGGAAACAACTTTAAAAATAATAACCTGAAAGATATTTTTATTAAAATCATTTTGAATATTTATATTTGTTAAAATTATATTTGTACACATGCTTTATGAGCAAGACGAAAATATGTCTTGCTGGATGGTGTTGAGAAAGTGAGATATCCAAATGAATGGTATTTAAAAATAAAACTTTTTACACTGAAAACTTACATATAAAAACCCATTAAATATTTAAATGTATTTACTGGTATTTTTCAGAAATGAGTGAACACAGAATATAGAGAATAAAATCAAATTAAGGGACTATTGTATAATACGGTGACTAGAGAGCAATCATATAAGCTATGCTTTAGAGAAAGGAAGAGATGTTTTTTTAATTTTTATATTATAAAAATACTCACTTATAAGTGGATACTAGACCTATAAGAGAGGATAAACGTACTAAAATCTGTACACCTAAAAAGGCTAAACAAGAAGGAGGACCCGCGGTAAGAAGATCAATCTTTACTTAGAAAGACAAATGGGATGAACATTGGAAGTAGGAGAAAACAGGAGAGGAGCCTACCATAGACGGCCTCTGAAAGACTCTGTGTAGCAGTGTATCAGAGTAGATGCTGAGACTGGTAATCAAACCTTTGGCAGAGTGCAAGGAATCATATGAAAGAAGGGGGAGTTAGTAAGACATGGAGAGAACAGATGTTCCACAAGGACCAAATATATCTGGGCACAAGGGCTTGTCTGAGACTGATTTTTCCAATCAGGGACCCTGCATAGATAGATATAACTGAGAACCCCTGCTTGGAAGTAGCCCATGGCAGTTCATTATCCAGGTGGGTACCATAGTAAGGGGAACATGGATTATCTCTGGCATGAACTCTGAGGCTAGCTCTTTGGCCTCCCCAACCCCCATGGGAGGAGCAACCTAGTTAGACCACAGAGGAGAACATTGCAGCCAGCCCTAGTGAGACCTGATGGAAGGGGTGGCGGACCTCCCTATCAGTGGACTTAGAGAGGGGCAGGGAGGAGATGAGGGAAGGAGGGGGGGATTGGGAGGGAATAAGAGAGGGGGCTACAGCTGGGATACACAGTAAATAAACTGAAATTAATATAAAAATAAACATTTTATTAAAAAATATCTTCTCTCCCTATGCCCCTCCCATAGTCCACTGATAGAGAGGTCCTCTTCCTCTTCTATATGACCCTAGCCTATCAGGTCTCATCAGGACTAGTTGTACTGTCTTCCACTGTGGCCTGGCAAAGCTGCTCGGCAATCAGGGGAAGATGATCAAAGAGCCAGCCACAGAGTTCATGTCAGAGACAGCCCCTGCTTGTCTTACTAGGAAACCTGCTTGGAGAGGGAGTCTATGGACTACATCTAAGCAGAGGTTTTTCAAGTCCTCTCCGTGCATGTTTCTTGGTTGGGGTATCAGCCACTGTAGGGCACCTTTGGCCCAGCGTTTTTGGCTCTGTTGATCTTTTTGTGGAGCTCCTGTCCCCTCCAGGTCTTTATATCTCCCCCTTCTTGCATAAAATTTCCTGTATTCTGCCCAGTGTGTGGCTATGAGTCCCAGCCTTTGTTTCCATATCTGGATCTGTAGAGTCTTTCAGAGACTGTGACAGGCTCCTGTCCATTTGCCCAACCATGTTTGTAGCGGCTCTATTTGTAATAGCCACAATCTGGAAACAATCTAGATGTCCCTCAACAGAGGAATGGACACAGAAATTGTGGCACATTTACATAATGGAATACTACTCAGCTATTAAAAACAAAGAAATCTTGAAATTTTCAGGCAATGACGGAAACTAGAAAAAATCATCCTGAGTGAGGGAACTAAGAATCAGAAAGATATGCATGGCATAAACTCGCTTGTAGTGGTTATTAGACATATAATATAGGATAAACATACTAAAATATATACTCCTATGAAAGCTGAACAAGAAGGAAGACCCTGGGAAAGATGTTCCATCCTCATTCAGAAGGCCAAATAGGATAGACATGGAAAGCAGGAGAAGTTTTGTTGTTTGTTTGTTAGTTTCTTTTTATAAAACAAAAAGGTTAAACTTTGATAAAGATATTTATCATGAGTTAAATCCTATACTTTTATACTTGCATGGGACCTTAGATAACATTCCCTTTAACTGAAATAAATTTATTGTTAGTTAAAAAACACTGGCTTCTTTACAGGTGTTTCCTGTGGTCTTGGGAAAAATCAATGATGCTATGCTTTCAAGAATGAATGATTACGTTTACTAGGTTTGTAGCAAGCAAATTAATAAATAGAAACAATTAGAGATAAATAGCAAACAAAGAGCATAATTCAAAGTATTATGTGCTCAAAACCTCTAGCAATATATAGATCAGTTGTTTTAGAATTCCAAAAGTAGGTAGAATCATCAAATCAAGGTCCTACAAACACCAGAAGAAACAAACTAAGAACCATTTGAGGCATCCACCTGAGCTCCAGATCAGAGTCCTGGTCTGAGCAGAACATCCGCTTGTATAAGGTTCACAAGTGATAGAAGAAACAGCTGCAGATTAGATAACACCATTAAGCTAGCACCTACAACCACGCATTGGAAACTGATGGGGAAACTGATGCAGTCTGTTGATGTTCCCAGGGGAAAGATTCTTTGGTGCAGGGTGCAGAGACAGCCCGATCCTCTTTAAGGAAGATCTCCCAAATTCCTTTTACACTGCAGACATATTTACATCGTTAAACAATAATATCAGGATTGAAAATAGTTTACCACCAGCTATTCTGAGTGATAAGCTGTTTAGGACTCTTAGATGCTTGCTCTGTTTTCTACAGAGTTCAGAGACCAGCCTTCTCTAGGACATAGAGTTGTGGAAGCAATTGAGCTGACCTCCGTGAAACCAGCATCAGCTTGTGACAAACTTAAAAAGTACATGAAATTTACCAACATGTTTTACACAGTGACACAAACTGTTTGAAAGGAATCTATAGTTGATTTCCTTAGTTTCTTAAGCATGCCACCTCCTTGCGGATGTAAAGAATGCCCAAATTGGTAACATATCTCTGCTCTTTCACTTGGAAGCCTTTTGGGGACTTGGGAGCCAACACTGCTTTGCCTTAGACTCCTTCTACTAGGGCCTATGGCTGATTTTCTGAATAGGGCTTCTAGGGTGGTTTATTTGCTGATTTCTATTTACTCCTTAACTCTGGCTTACAAGAGACTTATTTATCCAAAACCAAAACTTTGACTATTATGGATTGTTCATCGGATGGTACAGAAAAATTGGCAGCTTAGGGTAATAAAAACTCAACAAAACTCTACTGCCACACACAAAAGTAATTCTGCTTCCTGGAGAAACCAAGCATACTTACTTTTATTTAAGGATGGCTGGATGATCTGGGAAAGGGAAAACAATGTAATCTACAAATAGTGTTGTTTATCTTGCCTGAATGAGGAAGTTAATTGTAAATCTGGAATGATCTGTACCCAAAGCCAATTTGCTACAAGGAATTTATCTTCATTTGGAGTGGAAAGAAGGTTTATGCAAAATAAAATTTAATCATGGTTCCATCAAATTGAAACAAAGCTAATCAGAAAAAAATTAATGGTTGTCACAACTTTGTCTTGGGCTTCTGATGCATATTGGATTCTGTTTACAAAATTTTCATAATTTAACATTCCATCAATCTTCTCTGAGTTATCAGTCAGCACAAAACAAGGAAACATGATTAAGCCAAAGTGGTAACTTGGACAGCTATTTGTAAATTATTTGTGAAACATATAAAAACAATAGTAATGAGCTTTATTGACTATAAAAAAAAGAGCATGAACAATATAGTCTCTCTAGTACAGAGATGCACCATGTACTGCTGAAATGAGACTTATTAGACTTTTATGCTAGAGCTTTGGGGTCAAACTTTAACATGTAGTTGCACTTGATGACATGACTAGTTGATGGTTGTTGTAAGACAGATGCAAGTATAAGATAACCAAATATATTTCCATCTTAAGAATCATAAAATATGGAGTCTGAAATCTAGTTTATCTCGAATAAAAAATAGGACTAGATATTCAGTAAAATATAGAACTTAAGAGAATTTTAGATAAAATATTACAAAATCCCATTCATTTACATTGCCTTTTTTGTTATTTGCATTTTACCAGCAAGGAGAGACACTCTAGCATATGCACACTAATGTTAATGTGAGAAGGAATTGATTTTATTTTTATTTTTTTTCTCAGAAAGTTGATGTTCAAACTCGTAATGAAAATCAAACACTATGAAGAGATTCCCAGATGTAAAAGCCAAGGATCAAGTATGGGCTGATCCAGGGTATTCTCTAACAAGAGTAGCCCTGCTAGGGAAGAGAAGGAATGCCAGACCAGTGCACATGCAGTGATGTCCACTTCAGATCTGACCAGAGTTAAGAATAACAGTTGCTTCTTCACATTTTCCAGAAAATAAAATAAAATAATTTATTTCTACATTATACCCATCACTGTTTATAAAAGCCATGTTGTGAGGTTAAGGCATTGCATGCAGAAATTTGCTGGAAACTCTCTGGAGGGATGCACACTTGTGAAAGAGAAAGGCAGGATCAGGAACTCTTAGGAGTCGATGAATTGTCTGGTTGCATGTGGTGTCTCCACCAATCACAGGGTATGCTGGGAAGTAGTATGGCCTTTTAAACTGTCAAAAACTGAGCAAGGGAACTGGCCTTCAAATTCTTACATATTAAGAAATTGTTTGATTACTAGATGAGACTATAACTTGGGGTAAGTATATACCTTTTACCAAAGCAGTTCTAGTACAATGCATCTATCTCCAAATTTCCCAAAGGTTAGGCCAAGTGTTTGCCTCACATAAGAGACTGTGCAGAAAAGTGAAGTGTCTAGTCTAGGAAATGTGGATGCTAGTATGATTTTGGAAGTCATTCTCACCCGAAGCACTACATTCACATCAAGCTTTATGTAAAGGAATGAAATAAAGACAACGACCATGTACAGTTTTAAGTGAAATATTTATTTAACATTGATGTCTCCAAAGCTAGCAATTGCAGAATTTTTCCACAGCATTCTCTATGAACTCAATTACTCATTTTAAACATGTGTTTTAAAATTATCTAATCTATGAAGTTTATTTGTAATCTGAGGTTGATTAATTTTACTAAAACAAAGCACAGTTTTTACAGGATATTTTAAAAATAAACATCCATATGGAAGATATCGAAACAAATTTTAAGTGCAAGGAAGACAGGTGATGCATGCATGTTACCATGGCAACTGTGTAAGAGGACTTTATTCCTTGGCTTTGCACCACATCAAGGAAAATTTCATTTTAAAGCAACTATTCTGTGGCAGCAGCACCCACAGAGCCTATATTGTATTAAAGAAATAAAAAAAAAAATGATTCTTTCCTTTCTCGGTCAAATTCCTGCTTTATTATCTTAAAAAGAAATAAAGTGGTTCCTATGAGTGATTTATTTTGAAAAGTCAGTGTAATATAAGTGGGATAATTTTTGGAAAACTGAGCAATCCTGGGCTACAGTAATCTTTTGAAGCAGAATGGAAGCTTTAAGTAAACCTTTCTTTCTGTTGTCCATTAGGTGCCGAGAGACTAACGACTGGACTGAAGAAATTATATTTCAACCACAAAAAATACTTAGCAAGCAATGTGAAATGTAGCTCACAATACTGTAGAAATTGGATTTAGTCAAATTCAGGAGATTTTCAATTTTATAGTAAAATTATGTTTCCTCTGCCAGGTCCTAGGAAGTTATTCCTAATTCGTTTTTTGCTTTGTTTTGTTTTATACATAAATATAATTTATTAAGATTTTAAATACATGACTGAATTTAAAAATGTAGAGTATTTTTTTAATTTCTTGAGGCATATTGGAAGGTCAATCGAATTTTACTGTTTTTATTTTTTTTATACAGGGTACCGTTTTTATCTATTTATTTTCAAATACTTACATGAGTATTTAAATTATTTATTTATATTAGTTACAGTTTATTAACTTTGTATCCCGGGTATATCCCACTTCTAGGTTATATACATACATGGTACTTGTTTGGAGAAACAGTCTAATAAAAGACCCTTGTGCCCAAATATATTTGGTCCTTGTGGAGCTCCTGTCCTCTCTAGATCATAATAACTTCCCCTTCTTTCATATGATTCCCTGCACTCTGCCCAAGGTTTGGTTATGAATCTCAGTATCTGCTTTGATGCACTGCTAGAGTCTTTCAGTGGCCCTCTGTGGTAGGCTCCTGTCCTGTTACTTGTTTTTTCTTACATCCAATGCCCATCCCCTTTGTCTTTCTAAGTGAGGATTAGTCTTCTTACCTGGGTCCTCTTTCTTGTTTGTCTTCTTTAGGTGTATCTATTTCAGTATGTTTATCCTATCTTATATGTCTATATAAGTGAGTATATACCATGCGTGTCTTTCTGCTTTTGGGATACCTCACTCAGGATAATCATTTCTAGGTCACACCATTTGCCTGCAAATTTCATGATTTCCTCCTTTTTAATTGCTGAGTAGTATTCCATTGTGTAAAAGTACCACAATTTCTGTATCCATTCCTCAACTGAGGGACATATGGGTTGTTTCCAGATTTGGGCTATTACGAATAAAGCTGCTATAAACAAGGTTGAACAAATGTCCTTGTTGTGTACTTGAGCAACTTTTGGATATATGCCCAGTAGTGGTATAGCTGGATCTTGAGGTAGCATTATTCTTAATTGTCTAGGAAAGTGCCAGATTGATTTCCAAAGTGGTTGTACAAGTTTCAAAATGACCCTGAGATTTTAGCTTACACCCATCAGAATGGCTAAAATCAAAAACTCAATTGACAACACATGCTGAGGAGGTTGTGGAGAAAGGGGAACCCTCCTCTGTTGCTGGTGGGAATACAAACATGTATTCCTAATTCTTAACACGTTGTTTTTTTTCTTTTTCCTGAAACTAATTTGCAAATAGAACAATTACTTTTATTATTGTTTATAATTTACACAATTAGCATGCAAATTCCTCTGGGCCACAGATAGTAGTCTCGTTTTTTCAAACAATGCAGAGTATATAGTAGATGTCAAATTCTATTTACTTTGATGCTTTAATTTATAATTTTAGAACACCTAAAATATTGTAGTATTCAGAAACTAGAGACATAAAATGGCAAATCATAAATCTCTTGTGAACTATGGTCTTTTAATCTATATAATAATTTGTATCCTCTCAATATTTTTAATTTGTTATTATTATTAATTTACTTTGCATACCATTTTAGCCCCTCCCTCATCTGCTCCCCATACCACCCTCCCTCTTTCTTTCCCCCATTCTCCCTCCCCCCATTCTACTAATAGGGGAGGTGCTCCTACCTTACTATCAGACCCTAGAGTATCAGCTCTCATCAGCACTGTCTGGATCCTCTTTCTCTGTGTCCTATTAAGGCCACCTTGCCAGGGGAGGTGATCAAAGAGCAGACGACCAAGTTCATGCCAGCAACTGCCCCTGCTCCCCTTACTAGGTAATCTCCATGGAGATTGAGCTGCCCATGGGCTACCACTGAGTAGGGGTCTAGTTCCTCTTCATGCATGGTCCTTGGTCTCTAATTGCCAGCCTTCCACCTCAATATTTTAGTGACTATATCCTCTGTACCTTACAGCCATGCCATCTACGTTTGGAAATTATAACCACTAAGCAACAGAATCTGAGTTAAATACTAAGTTAATATAGAACAGGGGTAGATCTTTGTTTGGTAGCAGGAAACCTACCTGCCATGAATTCAATTTTACTGAAAAACACTGAGCACTTTACTTACCAGATAAATGCACTCTTTTTTATTTTTTATTAATTGTACTTTATTCACTTTTTATACCCCTGTAGCTCCCTCCCTCCTCCCCTCCCACCTCCTCCCTTCCTCTCCATTTGCCACACATGCCCCTCCTCATTCCACCATGATACCATGTAGACTTTCTGCCTTCCTGAGTATACTCTATTTTGATGGGTATCACCCCAGGCATGGGGAGTCACCTGAGTCTTCAGCTGAGCATTCAAATGGGATCCCCAATGTGTTGTCATTCATAGATTCTGGAGTGGAGGTGTGATATGACTATGGAGTTCTTATATCACAGAATCATTTTTTCTGTCTCCTATAATACAAGGTGTGTCTTCTGATCTGAATGACTATAAGATAAGTGACTAATCTGACATTTCAAAAACTATGTAAAGTATTTGATCCTAATGTTAATTTAGATACTCAGGGGGAAAGAATAACAAAAACAATGCCAACCTCTAATCCTTTCAAAACAACTGGTTTTCATGCTGAAGAATGTCAATATAATAATAATAATAATAATAATAATAATAAATAATTCAATGTAGATAAATTTTGTGTCTTTAAATTGTTGAGACACATCCTGAGAACAATGTTGCTATCTCTTGCTAGCAAGGTAAATATCCAAAGTGCCTTCAGGAAGGTTTATCTTTCTATATAGGCTCATGGATCTGTAGCACTGTTTATTCAATAAATTAGGAACTGTGGAAAATTGCTTCCATGTCTGTCATTACAACCAAGACTCTCAGCTGTGAAATGTTCTGATCATTCATTAGTTTACTCAGCTAGATCTTGTTCTTAGTGACATGCTCACTTGTTTCTAATTTTCTTATATCCCCTTATACCTTCTACTAAATACCAGAGGATGTCCCCTTTTTTCCCTTCTAAATAACTATAGAAAACAAATTTACCACTGTTGTTTAGTCAATGTATTACCATGATGGGTCATGGAACAATAGATGAGGCATGTACATGCACAACTTGAAGTTGTGCTTTTAGAAGAAGAGACCTAAAATGTAGAACTTAAGATAATGCATTGTGTTTTTTTTAACATTATTTTTTTTAATTTTTTGTTATCAATCACAGGTTAGGTACTTTGCATCCCCCTCCCTCATTCCCTCCCACCCTCCCCAACCCTCCCTCTTCTCCCCGCCCCCTCCAAGTCCACCTACTGGGGAGGACCTCCTCCCCTTCCATCCAACCCCAGCTCATCCTGTCTCCTCAGGGCTGGCTGCAACATCCTCCACTGGGATCTAGCCAGTCTGTCACTCCCCGGGTTTTATGGGGGAGGGTCAAAGAGTCAGCCATCAAGTTCAAGACTGAGTCAGTCCCTGTTTCCCTCACTAGGGTCTTTAGTCCTACACCGAGCTATCCTGGGTCCCATCTGCACAGGGGTTCCAGGATACATCCACACATGGTCCTTGGTTGTAGAAACAATGCATTGTGTTTTTAAAAACTGACAAATTATTTGAATACACGCTTCTTTGGAGGAGAAAAAGAAACATCCAAAAAGTGGGGAAAATGCAAGTCAAAACAAGGAGTGCAGTTAAGAGGAGGCCCAGTAGTTAAGCACAATTGCTGCTCCAGGAGAGGACCCAAATTTGATTTCTAGCATCTCCAGTGTGGCTCACAAACCTTTTCAACTCCATTATTAGGGGGTCTAATGACCTCTTTTAGCCTCAGCAGGCTCTAAACACATGGTGCACATGGATTGATGTATGCAAAAATATTCATGCACATAAGAATAAAAATAAACTTCAAAGAAAGAAAAACCTATAAAGAAATTTTATCTCCCTCCAGCTAAACCTCAGTGTTGGCCAGAATGTGCAGAGAAAGAAAATCTTATCAAGTTTTGATGGGGATGTAAATGGTGACATCATTATATTAGACACATAATCTAGGATGATCATACTAAAATCTGTACATCTAAGGAAGCTAATCAAAAAGGAGGAGTCTGCTTAAAATGATCAATCCTCACTCAGAAAGGCAAAGGAGAGAGACATCGGAAGAGGGAGAAAACAGGGAACAGGACAGGAGCCTACCAGAGGGGGCCTCTGAAAGAGTCTACCCATTAAGGTATCAAAACGTACCCTGAGATTCATACTCAAACTTTGGTCAGAGTGCAGGGAATCTTATGAAAGAGATAGAAAGACCTGGGGCAAACAGGGGCTCCACAAGGAGAACAACAGAACCAAAAAAATTTGGGCACAGCAGTCTTTTCTGTGAATGATACTCGATCCAAGGACCATGCATGGAGAAAACTTAGAACCCCTGCACAGAAGTAGCCCATGGCAGCTCAGTATCCAAGAGGGTTCCCCAATAATAGGAACAGGAACGATCTCTGACATGCCCTCATTGGCTGGCTCTTTTATCACCTCCACCTGAGGAGGATCAGCCTTACCAGTCCACAGAGGAAGGCAAAAAAGCCAGTCCTGATGAGACCTGATAGACTAGGGACAGATGAAATGGGAGAAGGACCTCCCCTATCATTGGACTTGGGGAAGGGCTTAGGAGAAGAAAGAGGGAGCATGGGATCAGGAAGGGATGGGGGAGGGGGATACAGCTGGGATACAAAGTGAAAAAAACTGTAATTAATAAAAAATGAAAAATACAAACAAACAGAAAAAGGAGTAAAGGAGACTTTAATTTGGTCAGTGCTATTTGTATGACTTTAAATATAAAATGGAACCACATTCCAAATCATTTATATCTGAATGAAGTAACATGCTTCTCACCAGTTTGATTAAATTTTATGTAACTAGAGATCTAGGAAACACAAAATTCTTTTTAAAACTTGAGCATATCTCCCTTGATTAAAAATCCATTTTTTTTCTTTCACTGAATTCATGGGGCATGGTATTGCAGTCACCCAAATGTGTTAATTACAACTAGTACAATCGATTGCCAGTCAAGTGCAGAATGCTTGAAACCAGATGCAATCAGCTCAGGGGTCTCTCGGGACTCACTTTAAGAAGGTATTCACATTCCTCTCACCATTTTTCTTATACCTTCTAGCACTACCATTCCCCAGCCACATAAGTTAATACATAGAAACAGATTATTTTATATAAGTAAATTTAATTTCACAGTGCCTCCATATAGAAATAAATGAAATTCGATAACAATGAGTAAAATAATTATAAATTTTATTGCTGTCATTTTTAGGCATATGTATAGGAACAAAAACATGTTGGATCATTCTATTATTTCAAACTCCAGGAGCCCTTCTCTAAGTTAGCAACATAAAACCCATGATAACAGAATAATGAATTTCTGACCTTTTTCAGTGTTAACTCTAAAAGTTTTAAAGCCATTACAATGAAAATTACTTAAGGTATTTTT
>JAQQSO010006452.1:0-11300 GCA_028658305.1 Pachyuromys duprasi
CCTCAACATAGTACTTGAAGTCCTAGCTAGAGCAATAAGACAACTAAAGGAGATCAATGGGATACAAATCAGAAAGGAAGAAGTCAAAGTATCACTATTTGCAGGTGTTATGATAGTATACATGGGCAACCCCCAAAAGTCAACTAGAGAACTGCTTCAGCTGATAAACACCTTCAGCAAAGTGACTGGATATAAAATTAACTCAAATAATCAGTAGCCCTCCTGCATATGAAAGACAAAAGGACTGAGAAAGAAATTAGGAAAACTACTCCCTTTATAAAAGCCATTAATAAAATAAAGTGCATTGGTGTGACTTTAATCAAGCAAGTAAGAAAACCTGTTTGAAAAAAATCTTCAAGTCTCTGAAGAAAGAAATTGAAGAAGAAAATAGATGATGGAAAGATCTACCATGTTCATTGATCAGTAGCATTAACATAGTGAAAATGGCCATCTAAATTACCAAAAGCAATATATAGATTCAATGCAATTCCCATCAAAATATCAACACAATCATTTACAGATCTGGTAGGAACAATTCTCAATTTCATTCAGAAAAACAAAAAAGCCAGAATTGATAGAAACAATCCTGTATAACAACAGATCATCCGTAGATATCTCCATCCCAGATCTCAAACTGTACCACAGAGTAATAGAAATAAAAAGTGCATGGTATTGGTATAGAAACAAAATGATGCATCAATGGAATCCAATAGAAGATAGAAGACCCAGAAATAGACCCACCCCTCTACAAACACTTGATTTTTGACAAAGAAGCCAAAACCATATAATGGAAAAAAGAACAGCAAGTATTTCTCTGAGAATTTTTTAATGTAATTTATTTATTTTTATATTAATCACAGGTTAGGTACTTTGCATCCCAGGTGTATCCCCCTCCCTCATTCCCTCCCACTCTCCCCATCCCTCCCTCATCTCCTCCCCGCCCCCCTCCAAGTCCACCGACGGGGGAGGACCTCTTCCCCTTTCATCAGACCCCAGATCATCTTGTCTCCTCAGGGCTGGCTGCAATGGCCTCCCCTGGGATCTAGCCAGGCTGTTACTCCCTGGCGTGTATGGGGAGAGTCAAAGAGCCAGTCATCGAGTTCATGACAGAAACAGTCCTGTTCCCCTTACTAGAGTCTTCAGTTGGACATCGAGCTACCATGGGCCACATCTGAGCGGGGGATTCTAGGCCATATCCATACATGGTTCTTGGTTGGAGAAACTGTCTCATAAAAGACCCCTGTGCCCTGATCAATTTGGTCTTTGTGTCAGCCCCATTCTCTGAGAATTTTTACATCTGTCATCATTGGTAATATTTATTTGAGTTTTGTTGTTGTTGTGTTTTTCCTTTATTGGTTATTAGAGGAATTCTGACTTGTTGTAAGAAGTTTGAACGTGCTCCTTATTTATTCCTTAATCATTTAAGAACTATGGACTGTAGTTTTTCTTTGAAAGTCTGAATTCTGCTATTTATCTATTGGAAACAGCTTTTTTAAAAGTCAGAAGTATTTTTTATTACACATTCAGTCTCCTTAATTGTTTTGAGTCCCTTAAAGTTGTTGCTCTTTTGTTATTTTAACTTAGATACTTTAAAGAAATCTTTAAATTCATCCATAACTTTTTAATTTTTTAATTGAGTACAGATTTTAAACTATTTGCCTATTTGCTTATAATACTGTATAATTACTTCAATGTCTTTTGTAGTTGTTCTTTTATTTCTTTTAATGCTGTTTTGGGACCTATCTCTCTGTTCTTTCTTCCTCCCTTCATTTCTTTATTTCTTTCTTTTCTCTTTTCATTATTTGGGTCTGTTGTTCTCTCTTCTCAAAGAACTATAATTTAGATACATTGAGTGTTTTTGTAATACTCTAATATTTTCTTTATTTGTTTTATTAATTATGGATCTGGTTTTTATTATTTCTTGTCATGCTCTGGATTTGGATTAGTTTACTGTTATTTCTCCCAATTCTTTACTTAAATTAGTAATTCAGTTTTGTGTGCTCTTTCAGATTTTTTTTAATGTAGGCAATTGGATCTCTAGACTTCCCTAACAGCACTAATCTTAATATGTCCATTATTGTTAGGTTGATTTAATTTTCAATTTATTTATTATATTTCTGTAGTGTCCGTTATTGTTAGGTTGTTTTTGTTTTTCTTTAATTTCATTTTTTTCTTCTTGATTTCTTCTCTAACCCATTTATTGTTCAGTCATTAAAGGTTTAATTTAAGTTTGGGTACTTAGAAGATATTTGTTTGATGTCAGTTTTAAAGTTTACTTCATTATGGTAAGGTAGGACACATGGAGATATTTGAATTTTTCTAAATTTTTAATAATTTGTTTGTGTCCTTTGTGTCAATAAACTATCTTAATAAAAAAGAATTGAAAAACTAAACACTTATATTGAAAACTAAACCCTTAAAGCAAGTTGTCAAATAATTAGAAAAGCTTCTGAATGCGCAATTCTCAAAAGAAATAACACAAATGCACAATAAATATGCAAATAAATATTTAAGAGTCTTAGTTAGTTGGAAAATGCCAATGTTCAATGCATGAAATTGTATATCACTAAGGAGAATGGCTGTTGTGATGGAGAATACTATAGAAAATTATTTTAATGATATCTAGGTTTTAAAATGCCATATATTTTCTGGTGAGAATATAAAGTATTTAAATCACTATGGAAATATGCTTGAAGTTGAAAGTACAACTAACAACTGATCCATCAAATCTGTAACTAGGAAACATATCAAAGATATTAAAATTAACATCACACAAACATTCATGTCGATAACAGTGTGATTCAACATAGCAAAGACATATACACATCCTACGTGCCCACTATCAGACAAATACATAATGGATTTATGGCATATGTACACATGGATATTTTGTTCAGCCATAAAGAAGACTAAAATATGACATTTTCAGGCATGTTGATGAAACCAATTGCCTATTAAAAAATAAGGAATACTCCTCAGGAAGATATTGACTCTAAAGTGAAGTTTGTAACATTTTACATTATATACCTGTGTCAGTGATAAAAGGAGGGTGTGTTTAAAGAGCAATAATACTAAACAGATTTGGGAATGAAAATTTATGAAGAAATGGGAGGTGAAAGAACAAATTTTCTCTTATAGGCTAAATATGTATGGGCTGTGTATGTATGCTTGCCTCTCTGTCTCTGTGTGTGTATGTGTTAGTGTGTTTGTTACAACATGGAAATCTTGTAAGTTAGAAAAAGTAATTTGTAGTAAGTATGTAAAATCAATAGAAAGGTGAAATAGTGTCGGGTATATAAACTTGTACACAAAAGGAAATGTGCAAAATATCATGATAAAAACCATTATAGTATATACTTTTTAAATGAAAAATTAAAACACAGTAAACGCATTAAAAACACACCACTGAACAACACAATTTACACATTAGAATTTTAATTTTCTGCCTTGAATGATAAATTTTCTCTTCTTTCAAAGACTATCTAACACCTAATAGTCCACCGTAAAAACATACATACTAGAAACATTCCGTAGATTTAAGAGGTTATATTAAAGAATAGGTAAGGATAAATAAATATATGTATAAAATAACAATTAATGAAAAGGTAATTCATGAATTCAAAAGATAGCAAGGAGGGGTGTGAGTTAATGTTTGTAGTTAAATAAGGGAAGAGGGAAATTATGTAATTATATTGCTATCTCAAAAGTAAAAAAAATTAAAAGAAATGATCAAGATGAAATTATCTACAGATAAATATTTTTAATGTATATATACATACAAGTAACACATATAAGTATGCTCTACTCGTATATTTAGAGTATATAACTCTAGAAATACATTTAGTGTAGCATTGATTGATAAATAGATATTATGAATTTGAGAGAGGGCAAGGGGTGAGCATATTAAAGTTTGAAGGGTAAAAAGGAAAATGTAATCATATTATAATCTCAAAAAATTAAAAGAATTTAAACAACATTTCACTGTTCTTTTTTGCATGAAACAATTTTAGTAGTACTGTCGCTAGCTCTTGCTGATCTAGCAGAATTCTAGTTCGGTGAAGCACATTTTGTATTCTGATAGTGGGGATGATAACATCTCATGAGATAAATAAATAGTATGTAAAATGTCAGCTTGAGTTATCTAAAATATAAAATAATCAAAAATTCTATAATGAAAACTGACTATGGTGTAAACCTGCTTATTTTTTATTGAAAATGTATTCCTTAGTTTCCACTCCCTCCACTCCTCCAAGCTTCCTCCCACCTCCTGTTACCCTCAACCTATAACCCTTATTTTCTCTTTAGTAAAGAGTATCCCCTCAAGAAACAATCTTCAAGCATGACAAACCGAAATACATTAAGACAAGGCAAAAGTCTTCATGCCAAAGTTGGACAAGGAAACCCAGTAGGATGAAAAGAGTATCAAGAACAGTCAAAACAGTCAGAGACATAGCTCCTCCTACTCTTGAGAGTCTGACCAAAACACGGAGCTAATAGCCATAACATAGGCATGCCCATGTTATGCATGGGCCTCCAGACCCATGCATGCCCTGTGCTTGTAATTCTTTTCTCTTTGAGCCTATGTTAGGCCTACTTAGTTAATTCAGTGGGTCTAGGTGTTCCTGGTGTCCTCTACTCTCTGTCTCCTACAGTCTTTGCTCTTCCACTTTTGTGGGATTCCCTGATCATTGTCTTTCATGTGAGAATATACTCATGGTCTTTGAAAGAAAATGGTGGCAATTTCAGAAAACACACCACTGTAGTACACATCCTGCAAGAAGAAATCCAAAATCCTCATTGAATGATAACTTTTCTTTTCCTTCCAAGGCTGATTTAATCTATCAAATGTGACTATACCCTTTCTGACCACCATCCTGAGGAATGCTCCAAAGGATATAACATATAGAAGTAATTTCTAGAAATTAATTATTAGATGTAACCATTGGGGAAATCAATGTTGTGAATGAAGAAATAGATCAACAAAATATATTTATCCGTAGGAATTGAAGAGTGAAGGAGAAACCATGCTTTAGAACTCCACATGAAGCTGTGTCTGTAGTGATGATGATTGACTGACTAGGTATTACTTGTTCAGCATGACTTGTCAAATATATTCTCTAACATATTGGAAAGCCCATCGAACATTTGATGATTCTGCACATGGATGTTTTGAGTAGTTCAAACACCACACAGTAAGTACTCTGAGGTAGCCCAGACAGTGGGTTATCCATACTTCACTCAGAGAATGAGGCATTTCATGCATGACTTTGGGTCTTGTACTCTGGAAAAGTTTGGATGCTTTTGTTAAATACACTAATTTGATGAGATTGACTGTGATCATACAGATAGGTCATTAACACAGGTTTCTTCTCAAGAGGAAGTCTCCTATGAGGAACTCAAGTCAGGGGCTTGAATGAAATCATAGCATGCAAGGCAGAAGAAGATCATCCTCATAACATGTTTTGAAAACTGCTTGTCACCTGAATGTCAAAAGCAGCTTCAGAACCCCAGGCCAGGGTATTTTCTATATCCCCTGAAGGTTTGGTACACACTGGAGAGAAATAAATCAAGTTTTTGTAGTATCTTCAGTCACAAGAGAAATAGAAACAGACATATATGCACCCTTGCATGTATGATGTTTTTATGACTGATACTGCTGGTTGTCACACAGCTCAAGTTTCCAGCAGAACTAACATGGGAAAGATGTTCACCTCAATTTTTGTAGTCTTGCTCCTGAATCTTCCTCTTCTTTTGTGCAATTCAGCTGAAAACATGTGCTTTTAGAGAGTAAAATTCAACGAAAACAGTGATGGAGACTTGCCACAGGACTGTGCTTTTCTCCTTTACACAGATGAGCAACCTGCACCAAAAGACTTTTTCTCGTATCTCCTTAAAGAATGGTGAGCTCCCCTTGCAATACCTAATTTTCTATTTCATGATCCTAATGAACACTTTGTAGGAGCTCTATACATGGCTGAACCAATATTCTGTGACTTCCTTTCCTCTTCTTCCAAACAAGAAGTATAGAAAGTTGACATAATGTATTTGAGTATTTGTTGGAGACTACTTTTACATGCTCTAATGGCCCTGTCTCTGCATGAGTGTTTTTCCTATAGACTCTCTTTTACATTTCTCCTAGCTTAGATACATAGTACCTTCTACACAGATTCTTCAAGACCCTTAGCTTTTGAAAATTTCCACCCCATGGAGTCCGATGATCTTTGTAAAAGCTCAGTGAAACCAATGTCATTAGCAAAGTTTAGATTGTATTAAAGTGCTTTTCTGAGTATCTGTTACTGCAACTCTCTTTGGCACATAAAGTCTAAATTTCATGCAAATTTCATGCTATAGTCTGCTAGGGCAAATATTTTACAAGACCAAACCTACTCTTTCTATAGTCTGCATGCCATTGCTTAATGCCATCTTTTTGGACCTGATATTGAATGTAAAACCAAGAGCCTGAAAAGGTGTGATTTTTTAAAATGAATTTCTATGTTTTGGTACCTCAGTATGGAATATGCTTTGTCCAAAATTAGAGGAATTCTACTTAAGAAATAAATGGATGCTTGGGGAATTACAGAAGAATATTGGTTCTCCTGATTAAAAAAATGGGTGACACTGAAAGCATGGGTGCCTTCCTTTCCTGTGAAAACCTTCCAATATGCAGACAGGTTAATAATGACGGAACCAACTTCAACAGCAGGGAAGAAGCATCTACTCCGACTCACCTCTAGTCCTGTGGAGCATGCTCACATCTCACAATGGTGTGTGTGGTGTCTTCTTCTTTACAGTTTCTGAAACTGATGCCGTATGTACATATAATTTCAAGCTTCAGTAAATGCTGTAATATGAATTCACATATTTTATACCCATGTGCATTGTACTTACTTTAGTACTGGTTGTCTATCTCTAAAAATCATTCTGTGTTGACTTTAGTGTGCAGAATTTGGACTTTAAGTTGTGGAAATGCTGAATTTGAGTGGAAATGCATCCATCTTTTTGTGGGTGTAAAATGTTTCACATTAATGACATTTACTTTTATTTGTAATGATATAATGCATACTCACTAGTAACTACTGCAGTACAATTTCAGGAAATAAAAGAAACATTGCTTCCAACAATCAATAAACCTTGGAAACATTTGGGGTTTCTATGTAGATTTTCAAAATCACTAATAGAAAACAGAGAAAAAACATGGAAAAGCAGTAAAGCAAGATTTACACATTTTAGAGGAAAAGATAATATTAGTGGTTACATAACCCACAAATTACAATAGATAATTAGAAATATTGAGATATAGAAAATAATCAGGTGGATTTTTAGTTGAATTTAATGAGGAAAACAGGAGGGCTGGTGACCAGAAGCAGACAAACCAAAGGAAACTAACCTTTAAACAAGGTCTAAATTCAGGTGTGAAATGATACAAAGTAGCTTGTCTTCATCCTTATCAACCACCAGAACTCTGAGTACTGATGTAGATATTTTATGATTTCATAATAGGTGATATAAGGTTGCCAGTGACTCCTCTGCTTTTCTTTAGTCCATTCTCCTGATCCCAGGATGCAGAATGCCTCAGCACTCAGTTCTCTTCAGAACCGTGCACTGAAAATGCTTTCTGTGGTTGAGAAGAGCATGTATGAATTATGTGTGCTCTGTACCCAAGATGGCATATCTCCTGAGTGCTAGCTTTATAAAGATTTCATAATGTTTTAAAGAGTCCTAAACTCATGAGAGGTAACTAGAGATATAATAATGATAGTATTTCCAAATATTAACAACTGCATTTGTTGTAATACCAGATAAAATGGAAACAGGTAGCTTGTAATATTTGTAATGATTAAAAATAATGCCCATGGAAAATAATGCGACCAGTCCTGATGAGACCTAATAAGCTAGGATCATATGGAAGGGGAAGAGGATCTCCCCTATCAGTGGACTTAGGGAGGGGCATGGCAGGAGATGAAGGAGAGAGGATGGGATTGCGAGGGGTGAGGGAGGGGGCTACAGTGGGTATACAAAGTGAATAAACTGTAATTTATAAAAATATAAATAAAAATTTAAAAGACTAAAAAATAGATAAACAATAAAATGTCTATCTATAAGCAGAAGAGCCTCAGATCATCAAAAGTTGCGAAGTGTCACTGATGAGTACTTCAGGTTTTAAAACATCTACAAACCTCTTACAGAAGCAGGATCCTTCTAACAATCTTTCTGTTGTCTGTTCTGTTACACAGCAATACATCAGTATTTTCCTGTACTGTGCACAGCTACTCTACATGGCCAGCATGGCTTTTTAAAAATAGTTTATGACAAAAGAGAAAAATGTTTTTCAGAATCTGAAACATAACACATATAGTTTTGTAATCTGAGTATAACATATAACTTTGAACTAATAAAATAGCTTTGTACATTTCTTAATGATTTGCTTAATTTGTTATTTACTTAGTATAAACATATATTAGGTGTGTGTAGTGATATTATCACACATATATATGAAAGCATATTGTTAAAGCAAACTGAGTAACATTAGTTGAAATAATTATAGTTTTGGGTTCCAGTGAGTTTTAGAATATGATTATCCACAAACTCAAGCTATGAAAATAAGCTAATGGATACTTTGTCTGTCTTTAGAAGTACATATTTGTATATCTTTACAGATACACACAAGGTTCACCTTCCATTATGTACTCAACATATATTTTACTTTCACATAAGAACTGTCAAATATATTGTAGTCAATTAATAAGCTATTGATATTATATTTTCTGTAATTATATATTCTTTTATTTGGAATTGTTTCTAAAAGCAGTTTAATATTTTTATGATGACAATATTTATAATTTTTAATAATTTATTTAATTTTATGTGCATTAGTATGAAGGTGTAAGATCCCTTGGAATTGGGGGTACAGACAGTTGTAAGCTGCCATGTGGGTGCTGGGAATTGAACCTGGGTCCTTTGGAAGAACAGACGGCGCTCTTAACCACTGAACCATCTCTCCAGATCCTAAAATTTATAATTAATGAGTACTTTTCTTGAAACTTTGAATGTACATTGTTTTATTATTTTCATCCTCATTGAGAAGCATCAACCACTATTCATTGTTGATTTTGAGTATTTCTTTTTTAATTTTTTATTTTTATATTAATAACAGTTTATTCACTTTGTATCCCAGCTGTATCCCCCTTCCTCATTCCGTCCCAACCCCTCCCTCCCTTGCTCATCTCCCCCCCCCCATGCCCCTCTCAAAGTCCACTGACAGGGCATGTCCTCCTCCTCCATCTGACCCTAGCCTATTAGGTCTCATCAGCACTGGCTGCATTGTAGTCCTCTGTGGCCTGGTAAGGCTGATCCCCCATCAGGGGGAGGTGATCAAAGAGCCAGCCACTGAGTTCTTGTCAGAGACAGTCCCTGTTCCCCTTACTAGGAGACCAACTTGGATACTGAGCTGATTTTGAGCTTAGGAAAATTTCTTCCTTAGAGTTAACATAATTTCCTTGAATATATTACTATAGTTCATAAGAATTGTTATATTTGTGTGCTTCATTACTGTTAGTTGACCAAATCTTTGATAGTCGCCCAATTCCTTGTATTTATTTGACTATTGTATTCCTTCTTTAGCCATATTTCTACTCAATTCTGTGAAAAATTACTGTTGTTTGATCATGTCAGTCCTCTGTGATTTTCCTAATATTCAACTGCATATCTACTTGTTTGAACAACCCTGGTAGTAAAAAAAAAATGTCCCACTCTGTATTTATGGAATGTGCATAGACATTCCATAGACATCATCTCATTGCACACAATTTTCATGTATAATATGAGATAGGGTGTGGAAAAAGAGCATCTGCAGAAGACAAGTGTCTTAGTCAGTGTTCTTTTGTGGTGAAGAAACACCATGACCATGGCAACTCTTAAAAATGAAAAAAATTAATTGAATCTGGCTTACAGTTCAGAAATTTAGTCCATTAAGATCATGGTGGGAGGCACAGTGGCACACAGGCAGATGTGCTGGAGATGTACTTGAGAGTTTACATCTGTGTTGCCAGACAGCAGGAGGAAAGAGTGACGCTGGACCTGGTTTGAGCTTCTGGAACCTTAAAGCCCTCCACCCATGACACACTTACTCCAAAAAGGGCACACCTAGTTCAATAAGGCCATACCTCCTAAAAGTACCAATCCCTATGGGTCTATAAAGGCCATTGTCATTTAAACCACCATAAGAGCCTTTTATATGTAGAGTTATGGACAGCCATGCACCAACACTAATGCTTGTGAAACACTTTTTGCATACAGATTTATATTCACTCCTTTATTGTTTTAATTTTTAAGAGGTTGTTTCTTTTTGTAGCCCTGGCTGTCCTGTAACTCACTCTGTACAGTTCCAGATCTCTGGCCTCAGGCTCAGAGATTCACCTGCCTCTGCTTCCCTAGTGCTAGGATTAAAGGCATGTGCTACCATGTCCATATTAAATTAAGAAAGTTTATATTTTACAATGACCTAAATATTATACATTATTTTCAGCCAGCTTGATAAATATTATTAGCTTAAATATTTATCTTCATTGCTTTATAGACTCACTTAGAAAACTATTAGAAGGGCAAGAAATGTAGAAGCGGGGGTTAAAGTGGGATGGTGACATCTGTCTTCTGTAATAATGACTGACTATAAAAGGTTTTGTTGTGGCCAACTGTTCCAAACTTGTATAACTGCATATTCACTATTAGATACATCACTTCATTAGTGCACTGAGCTGCGAGAGAATCCAACGAACTCCATAGTTTGTAAAGTGAGGGGTTTTGTCAAAATTATTTTATACATTTTTGAAATTCTAAATTCATATTGTTATGTAATGTTAAACCCTTTTAAAAGTTATTAAGTCACTTTATATCTAGATCATAACTCACTCCTCTCCTCCCATTCCCATATTACCTCCCTATTTCCCCTCCACTATTCTTCAGAAAATGGGAGCACCCCCACCAACCCATCCAAGCACATCAAGTTGAATCAAGACTGAACACATCCTCTTCCCCTGTGGTCTGGATAGGTAGCCCCACCAGTGGGAAGTGATCAAAAAGCCGACAGCAGAGTCCATGTCTATAGTCGCCCGCGACTACCAATAGTAACCGCCTGCACAAGGGGCTGGGAATTAAAAGAGACAGAGAACACGAAGAAGTGACACCAAGACAGTATTCTGATCAAGGCGCCATCTTTATTACAGAGTAAACCACTTATATAGGTTTCCAAGTAAACATATCCAAGCAAAACAGGAAAATTAACCAAGCAAAACAGGAGGTTT
>JAQQSO010006453.1:0-11300 GCA_028658305.1 Pachyuromys duprasi
GGACTTGGAGGGGGCGGGGAAGAAGGAGATGAGGGAGGGAGTGGGAGGGTAGGAGGGAGTGGGGGAGGGGGCTACGCCTGGGATTCAAAGTACCTAACCTGTGATTGAGATAAAAATAAATAAATTAAAAAAAATAATAAAGGAAAGGAAAAAAAATTAAAAAAAAAAATTCAACTCCTGTGTCATCATGCCAGAGAAATTCTCACATGCAAGAGTTATGAAATAGCGTAAATATATAAGAAACTATCTACCAATTTTTAAGAAAATAAGATACATGAACTGTATAAGGCTATTCACTAGAACTGTTTCTTGCTTTCCTTTCCCAGTGATGTAAGGAAAGACCCTGACAAAGCAACATAAGGGAAGAAGAGTTTGTTCTGGCTCACAGTCCAATGGTACAGGACATCATAGCAGGGATGTCAAAGCAACAGTAGCTTGAACTAATTGGTCTCGTTGCATTTACGAAGTGCTCAGCTCACTTTGTTCATTTCATTCATTCCAGAGAAGAATAGTGCCATTCACAGTGGAATGGCTTTCTACCGCAATAAACTTAATCAAGATAATCCACTGCAGGCATACCCAGAAAGCCTCTCTCCCAGGATTCTGTATCTCATTAAATTGATAACTGAGATTAACCATCACGGTTATGTAGTATTCTAGAGCATAGGATTTTTTTAACAGATTAGAACTATATTTAACAAAACAAAAAATACTTTAAAACACATGTGAAAAATTAAGGCAAGTTGGAGAAAGAAATATTCAAATAGATACCATCCATTAAAGTTTGAAAACAACCACAAATCAATATTGAAAATAATGCTAACCACCTCAAACATAGATGAGAATGACACACAGCAGTTCAAAAGAGAGCTCACCTCTACAGAGAGAAGATGAGAATTTTTAACACATCTTAGCTAGTTGACAGATTCATAATTATTTTTTATATTTCTTGATGCATTTGAAATTTTCCAAAAATAAAAATATTAATGTAAAAAGCACACAAGTATGCCATTTGTCTGACTATAGTTTGCTATTAGGCATGTTTATGAATAGAAAGATCTTTAGAATATGACCTTTTGTCTCTCATAGACCAATTTCAGACAGATATAAGTGAATAAAGCTGACTAGGTGGACGGATGGATGGACAGGCACACAGACAGAAACATGAGCTAAGATAAACCAATAAAAAATAAAATATCCTGCTTCTTGATGCTTGTGACAACCAGGATCCATTCAAGAAGATAGGGTTCAAATCATATATTTCCAGGAAAAAAATCTAATGCAGGGATTAATGGGCTGCTGAAAGAGATGAAAATCCAAACACTAGCAAGTGCAGGAAGTTACTGTCACCACCAGACCACTGAAAAGTAGATACCACTAACAAAATCCAGGAGTTGTATAAACCTGGCAACAAGTCCAATAACAACAGCAACTACTTGGTGAGAACTGGAGCAAAATACAAGACTTCAGGGAACTGCACTACATGCAAGAATGAGAAGCTTTCTTTCTCTTCTCTCTCCTTCCTGCCAAATGTCAGGAGACAACAGGTAGCAAAATTGTCTGGAAAACAGACTTTGTATGAGTTAATCCCCTGAAATACAGACTGACACGAATAAAAGAGCAAGGAAAACACTTGGGACCCAGGAAATGATTAGTTAACTTTTTTAGAGAAAAGATACAGTGTTCCTGTCACTGTTTGTGGCAGAAGGGGATCATACAGGTCAGTCTAGAAATTAACTTATATAGAGCTAGGAGATGTGTGGAGAGCTGCTTGTTTGTCAGGCTGCTTTGCTATTGAGTTCTCAGTGAAAAACATGTTTTCATCCTGGCCGTCACCTGCAGAGAGACATAGGCAGGATTTTTTGCCAAGTTACTTCCCTTTTGTTCATGTGAGGATCACAAAGACAGGTGGTTAAGGTAAACAAGTTTGACTTGTCGATGAACCCCCTCATTGTATCAAGGTGTTTTGCTCTGACTATAAAAAGGGATTGTGAAATAAACTGGTGTGACAGTTTCTACTGGCAGCCCTCACAAACTGATCCCATGTGTAGTGTATTGGGTTTTTAATTAAATATTTAATTTTTATATTAATTACAGTTTATTCACTTTGTATCCCAGCTGTAGCTCCATCCTTCATTCCCACCCAATACTACCCTCCCTCCCTCATCTCCTCCCTGCCCCTCTCCAAGTCCTCCTCCCCTTCCATCTGACCCTAGCTTATCAGGTCTCATCAGGACTGGCTGCATTGTTCTCCTCTGTGACCTGGCAAGGCTGCTGTGTTGGTTTTCTAATTTTCCTTCAATCCTCACTCCCCACTCAAGAACTGTTCAACTTTGCTGGCAGGCTCCAGCAGAGATGACTGCAAGGATAAGATAACTTGCTGCTCTTCAAGATAATATGGGTTCAATTCCTAGCACCCAAATGGTGGCTCACAACCATTTGTAGCTACAGCTTCAGGCAGTCTGATGCCCTCTTCTGGCATCCAAGGGCACCAGGCATGAATTTGGTGCATGTAAAACACCCATGTACATAAAATAAATAAAACTCTAACTGGAATATATGTTTTCCTGAAAAATAGTCCATATGTGAAAAATGCTGATTTACTTAGGCAGAAATGGTCATATGTACACCAGAATGAAAAGTCATGTGTAATATAAATATGACCTTTTTTTCATTTTAGATAAATCTAAGTAGATGACATTGATTGATTGACTGGATGGATGGGTAGATAGGTAGATGGGTGGATTAGGTTGATTTTCATTAAAAACGAAGATCAAAATATGCATTTACTTTTTCAACCAGTACATGAGGAGTACCTCTTGTACATACACTATAAATTTACAACGGCAAACAAACTAGATTGTACTTTTGCCTTACTGGGGCTTGCAAGCCTGTGAGAGAAATTCGTAATTGTAAACATTAACACAGGTATAATTTCTAAAGTTGTCTAGTGAAACATTTCTCATTTTCTAATGTGACAGAGCTTAACCTATATCATATTGCCTGAGACAGAGTATTATTTTTATATATTTATTATTTCACTCAGTTGAGCAATGAGTGACTTGGGGAGGATGTTTATTGTTGGTGCCTCTGAAACATCTAAGCAGAAAGTTTTGTAGATGGTAGGAAAGTTGTTCTGGAGATGTGAAGTAATGTCAAAATTGGAGTTCCAATCTGAGCTGTTGCTGGCTCATAACCATGGGAGAATGTTTTCAAAGAGAACATGGAATGAGAAGGCAGGATTTATCTTGAGGAAGACCAGAATTTCAAGATGTGGCTAATAAAGAAGTAAAAAAAACTTAGAAAACAAAGTCAAAGGAGATAGCAAGAGAAGACTAGAAAAAGATGGATGTAGGTAAGCAGCCCAGGGAAGCTGCTGAGTGTAATAAAACTCTTCAGAGTAGCACCTTCTTGTTACAAACATCAACTCAATATTTATCACCTAGAAAGAGTTTTCTGGGCCGTACAGTCTAAGGGACACCTTGTTCATCCTCTCTTACCTCCAACCCTTATTTTCATCATTAACACTTACCAAGACCTGCTATCCTTGTTCATTTAGTCTCTATGACTATAGGAATTGCATCTGTCTTGCTCAATACTACATATTAGTACTAAGAATAGTGCTTAGAAAACAGGAGTTCTAGTCACCAATAAATGAAGGTTGGGATTCCCCCACTTCAATTTTTATTAAAGAGTGACTGAATGACCTTAGCAACTTTAGTATCATTGTGATGTAGAAGACTAATGGAGAAGGATGGAAAGTAAGAACATGAAAACTAGTATTTTAAAGATTGGTAGCTATGAATGAAAAATTGCTTTGAAAGAAGCTCCTCAAGGTGGGCAGATCAGGATATGTAAGGTATGTTGTAAAGGGAGAATTCTTGATTCAGACTCCCCTCTGTTGCTATCCTGACTCCATTTTTTTCACTCTTGGGCTTAAGAAGCCAAATGAAACCAATAAAGCAATAGCCAGCTCTCCTCGAGGAAAGCACATGCTGTGGGAAATAGTTTCAATAACCAACATATGTGTCTGACAGCACCATTTATGAATGCAGTGAGGTGAATGAATAAGATGAATTTCTTGTCATTAGCTCTCAATGGGATAGCAGTTTTCCAGACAAATTCGATCTTTTCTGACACTTTAAAGAATAATTTTACATTCTAGGGTCTGTTAATATTAATCCTTAGACAAAAGAGACTACAGTGACTAACTCTGATGAAGAAAAAAAAAACAGAAACAATAATTATTTCATGGTGTAAAACGCCATCTGTGGGTAACAAGGGTAAATGCAGCTAAAAGAGGAATTGAATAATGAGGATTTTCAATTGTTCATTCAAATCCACGCTGTGAAAATATTTACTTGTAGTGTAGTAGAGTCATAAAAAGTGAGCCCGGTAATTGATCACCCCACACGAAATTAAAAAGGGAAATAGGATAAAAATCAGTTATAAAATTATTTTAAAATTATTATAAAATTATTTTTCTTATACCTTAAATTAGAACTTCTACTTGTAAAGTAATTAAATCTTATTTAATTACCAAAATACCAAAAAAATATGGTCTTGATACCTACCTAGTCCCACCTAAAAATTCCTATAACTTTTTAAAATTTTAACATTTTTGGTTTATATTAATCACAGGTTATGTACTTTATATCCCAGCTGTAGCCCCCTCTTTCATTCCCTCCCTATCCCTCCAATCCCTCCCTCACCTCCTCCCTGCCCCTTTCCAAGTCCACTGATAGGGGAGGACTTCCTCCCCTTCCATCTAACTCTAGCTTATCAGGTCTCTTCAGGAATGGCTTCAATGTCCTCTTCTGTGGCCTAGCAAGGCTGCTCCTCCCTCAGGGGATGGGAATGGTCAATGAGCCAGCCATTAAGTTCATGTCCAAAATAGTCCCTGTTCCCCTTACTAGCATACCCACTTAGATATTGAGCTACCATTTGCTACATTCAAGCAGGTGTTCTAGGATATATCCATACATGGTCCTTGGTTAGAGAGACAGTCTCATAAAAGACCCCTGTGCCCTGATTTATTGGGTCCTTGTGGAGCTCCTGTCCTCTCCAGGTCATACTAACTCCCTCTTCTTTCATATGATTCTCTGCACTCTGCCAAAGGGTTGGTTATGTTTCTTAATATTTGCTTTGACACCCTGCTAGGAAGAGTCTTTCCGAGGCGTTCTGTGGTAGGCTCTTGTCCTTCTACTTGTTTTCTCCTACATCCAATGTCCATCTCATTTGACTTTCTAAGTGAGGATTAATCCTCTTACCCCAGGTCCTCTTTCTTGTTTATCTTCTTTAGGTGTATATATTTTAGTATGTTTATCCTATCATATAGGTCTATATAAGTGAGTATATACCATGTGAGTCTTTCTGCTTTTGGGATACCTCACTCAGAATGATCGTTTCCAGGTCCCACCATTTTCCTGCAAATTTCATGATTTCCTCCTTTTTAATTGCTGAGTAGTATTCCATTGTGTAAAAGTACCACAATTTGCCTATAACTTTTAAACTTATTTTTATTACATTTGTTTCTGTGTGTGTGTGTGTGTGTGTGTGTGTGTGTGTGTGTGTGTGTGGTGGAGGTATGCAAAACTGTCACAGCACAGATGTGGAAATAAGAGAACAACTTGAGGAATCAGCTCCCTCCTCCACTACGTAAGTCCAAGGAATAATTAGATTTAGGTCATCAGGCCTAAGATTTCTGATACATCTTGCTGTTCCAATATTCCAATTTTAAAAAAATTCATATGTTATATAGAGATTAAGACAACTCCAATCATACACTTGAAATTGCTTTCAAATAATTTCACACACTCAAAGCCTGCACACATAATCTAAAAAAAAAAAAAAAAAGTACTTAAGGAAATACATAGTCATGGGGAAAGCACCTAACAGAAATTAAGAACACAGAACTTTATCTTCCTGAAGGACATGTGAACTAACATAGAGACCAATAGCTACACTGTGTGCGAAGAGAAAGAGACCTTGAAGCATTCAGTCCTAGATGGGATGCCTTCATCAAACGCCTCCTTGCAGGGCTCAGGGAGCTATGTGGAAAAGGCAGAAAGACTGCAAGAGCCAGTTTCCTGGGTTAGAAAGCACAGAAAGAACAAGGCCTTCTAGACACAGCGTGGCTGACAGTGAAATCTCAGAGACTCTGGAAGCATGTACAGCCTACATAGGTCTAAGCCAGATGGGATCCTGTTGCTGATGGTTGAAGTAAACACAAACCTCTATTTCAGAAGTTATTCAAATTGGCAATGACTCACAAATGAAAAATTAATTTTTTCCAGAAGTCTCACTGGGCACATAGACCACACTGAAGGGCACTCAATAGTAAATTTTTTCTTTCCATTTTTATTTTAATATTTATTAATTACACTTTGTTCACTTTGTATCCCCCTCATGGCCCTCTCCCTCCTCCCCTCCCAATCCCACCATCCCTACCCCTTCTCCACACATGCCCCTCCCCAAGTCCACTGATAGGGGAGGTCTTCCTCTCCTTCCTTCTGATCCTAGTCTATCAGGTCTCCTCAGGAGTGGCTGCATTGTCTTCCTCTGTGGCCTGGTAAGGCTGCTCCCCCCTCAGGGGGAGGTGATCAAAGAGCAGGCCAAATAGTTCATGTCAGAGACAGTGCCTGTTCCCATTACTATGGAACCCACTTGGACACTGAACTGCCATGGGCTACATCTGTGCAGGGGTTCTAGTTTATCTCTATCGATGGTCCTTGGTTGGAGTATCAGTCTCAGAAAAGACCCCTGTGCCCAGATTTTTTTGATTCTGTAGGATACACCTACTAAAATCTGTACACCTAAAGAAACTAATCAAGAAGGAGGACGCTGGCTAAATGCTCAAACCCCATACAACAAGGTAAAGAAGATGAACATCAGAAGAAGAAGAAAACAGGGAACAGTACAGAAGCCTGTCACAGCAGGCCTCTGAAAGGCTCTGCCCTGAAGAGTATCAAAGCAGATTCTAAGACTTATGGCCTACCTTTGGGCAGAGTGCAGGGAATTTCATGAAAAAACTGGGAAATAATAAGACCTGGAGAGGTCAGGAACTCCACAAGGAGAGCAACAGTAAATATTATTTTTGAAGGTGTTTTGTTTTGTTTGGTTTGGTTTGGTTTTCATAAAACTTTGTTTGGGTATGTTTTTAACCTTGCCAGTCTTTTGTTTATATGTTACTCTTTTTAATTTTGTGTTTCCATGTTGTGTGTGTATGTGATTGTGTATGGGTGCGGGTGTGTGTTTCTCTCTTTTTTTTTTTTCTGAAGATAGAAAGAAAAAGTGGAGTTTGAAGGATGGGAAGGTTAAGAGGATCTGAGAACAGATGAGAAATAGAAAATAGTGATCAAAATATGTTATATGAAAGAACTTTGTTTTCAGTTAAAAAATAACACAAGACTAAGTAAAAATAGTAAGGTAAAGCATAAGTTTAAGAGTTTACTTAATGACCTCTATAAAATAATAAAAAACACAGTGCTTACTAAACAAGTCAGGTTCAGTTAAATATATTACAAATAAAAGACCCAGTTAAATATATTACAAAGTAAAAGTATGTTATAAATTTGTTAAATCAATGTATGAAATTAAAAGCATGAACACAAACAAATAAAGATTCCCAGACTGTACCATAAAGAGACAAAGCTTCTCAGTTCGGTAGTATACCTCTAGCATTCAGGAGCTGAGACAAGAAGATGCCTGTGTGTTCAAGACCAGCCAGCCAGCCTGGTATACATAACGAGTTCCAGAACAGCCAGGGATATTTATGAGACCCATTATAAAAAGAAAATGAAAAGAAACAAAAATAGAAATAACTATGAAATTTCTTCTAAATTTTAAGTTATAACGCTAACATTCTAATGCTAAACTTCTTGACTTAAATTTACTGTACTTGGGTGTGGTGGTATTAATAAGAATGAACCCCATAGGCTCATATATTTGAATACTTAGTCATCAGAGAGAGCCACTACTTGAGAAGAATTGGGAGGTGTGGCCTTGTGGAAGTAGATAGGGCTTTGTTGGAAGAAGTGCATCAGTTTCGGAGGACGCTGAAGTTTCAAAAGCCCAAGCCAGGCCCCGTGTCTCTACCAGCTGCCTGCTGGTCCTTCTATAGAACTCTCAGCTACTTCTCCAGCACCATGTCTGCCTCCATGCTGCCATACTCTCTGCCATGATAATAATGGACTAACCCTCAAGAACTGTAAACTTTCTTCTAATTCTTTATTGATTTTTTGTGAGTTTCACATCTTGTTCCAGAGTCCTACTTATCTACCAGTCCCTTCATATCTGCCCTCCACCCTTGCAACCTCCCCTATCAAAGAAAATTTAAAACACACAAACAAACAAAAAGCACATAGAAAACATCTCGTCATGGAAGCTGTACTGTGTCTGTGTCTCACAGTACACCACTCTGTTCACACATCTTCATTTACAAATCTTCATTGCAATGAGTCATCAGTGTGGTTTGAGGTTTCTGGCTTCTGTCACACCATCAATATTGGATCCTTACTGGGACTGTGTTCAGTTATCCTATTCTGTATCGTGAAGATCCTGCAGCTTTGGTTCAGCAAGACTGGTCCTCTCACATACCCCAACCATTTGCAGATAATATAGATGTTGAAGTGAGCCAACTCACCATCCACAGCCCTGGATCTGGACCTGGGTGGTAGTTCAACTGGTCAGCCTGCTAGCTGTCCCACATTTACACGACTGAGGGGAACAATCCAGACCTGCTCCAGTTAGGCCACTCAGCGCCACCATTGGCAGGAAGCAAGGTCAGCTCTCCTGCTCTCATGCCCTCAGGGCCAACTCATCCACATCCATACTTCCAGAGCAGCTCCACTGTGCTGTCCAGCTGAGCTGTGTGGCCTGCTTTCCCAAGTGCTGCAGTTGGCACAGGGCTGGGCCAGCTCTCCCCCTCGGGACCGGCTCACCCATGCCTTTGCCATCAGGGCCAGCTCCACTGTGTTGCTCCAGCAAAGTGCAGGGTCCACTTGTCTGAGTCCTACAGCTAGCTCTCTTTCTCTCTCTCTCTCTCTCTCTCTCTCTCTCTCTCTCTCTCTCTCTCTCTCTCTCATGACCTTGGAACCAGTTCTCCTGCTACTGAAAGTGGCAAAAGGAGAGGAAGATGAGGGTATCATCCTCATGCCCATGCCGCCTCACAGCAGATGAGCAGCGGGGTCAACCCTCCAACAGTCATGCCCTCGGGCCAGCTCACCAGTATCCCCACCATCACACACAGTCATCTCCACTGTGCTGCCCGAGCCAGGTGCAGGGTCCACTCTTCTAAGTGCTGCTGCAGGTGAGGAATGGGACAGCTCTCCATTGATGGGTGTGGCCAGTTCTGCACAGCCCCTGGACATCCATGTGGTTACAGGCAGCTGTCCAAACCAGGGACTTCTCCATGGTGTCTAGTGGCAATATGAGCCATGGATATTGATACTGACTCCTGCCACTGCCTGGTGATAGACCCAAACATTGCCCTCAGTAAGACTTCACTGTGACCTCAGATGGTAGGGCTGGCTACTCACCACAGGCTATTTCTCTCCATCCTCATGTCTCCCGTTTCATCTCTCTGCTTCCCTTTCTCTACCATCTGTCCACCACATACTTGCACATTGTAGTGGCTCCCACAGCAGGTGGGCCATGTGGCTGGCCAGCTTCTTTGTGTCCTCTGCACACCTGTGCAGCTTGGCTTGAGGGCAGAGATGGTCTGGTCTATGGCATGCTGGTGGGAGGGGCTCTTTTACAAGATGCTCCCTGGTCATTGAGTCTCTTCACAGCAATAGAACACCCACAGAGACACTTGGTTACATGAGCAATATCTATGACTAGTGCTTAGTGTTAGAATACTTGCCTAGTGTGTGCCAGGCCTTAGGTTCTCTCCCCAACATACAGAGAGAGAGAGAGATAAAGATGATAGATAGGTAAGTAAATATATAGATAGCTCTTATTCTAAGGAAATATATGCTAAAATATTGACATGTGATAAGGAATTAAGCCTATGATTTACTTTCAAAAGGTAGGGCAATGAAATATATATTTACATTTTATATATTTAGGAGCCACCTGCTCCTAAAAATGTTTTTCCTTTAACTTAAAATTATTTTCAAATGAATAATATGAAAATATTAATGTGTAGATTATTCTAGAAAACTCAGACTTTGTTGTTCAAAGTTCCATGGTAAGGAATAACAAGGTAACAAAGAAAATAATCAAAAAATGCATGACATTCCCTAAGCCAGTGTAACGACAAAAGAATAATGGAAGATGAATAAAAAGAACTTGTGCCTGAAAACATACTCACATAATCACCAAGAATAAAGCTAAACTGTAAAAGTGTTCCAAAGAAAAGTGGGGTTATGAACATTTTTTTAATTTAAATTAGTATCAACTTAGATCAGCAATTCTATAGGCAAGATTATTAGAAAATACATTTGAAGTGTTAAGTGAGGATAAAAGAAAACAATGAAACAGAAAATGTTAAATGAAGTAGGAAATGAAAGGACATTGTAGAGGATAGAATATAGGTGAGGATATCTGATACTAAAAGTACTGTCAAAAAGTCATATAGAAAACTACTGTAGAAGTTTTCTAAAATATAAACATGTATACATATATAAAGAATTTAAACTAGTTACCCTATAGCAGAGTGACAATGCCCCTATTAGACACTACAAGCTAAGAAATAAAAGGCTTAATGCCAGGAGTAGCTACCTCTTTTGGAGTTGTTGGTAGTGAGAACCCACAGACCCCACAAACATCACAGGCTATTGTCAGTGCTCTCGGTTACCCTCCAGAATGTGATGGTAAGACCCTATTGCTGAAGATTCCACATACTTAAGTCATAAAACATGAAAAAAAAATCAAACTAATACTCACCTAAGAACTTCACCCCTACTAGTTAACAATCATAGTGCTGGATGCAAACATGATCATCAGATGATGATGAACCCTGAAAGCTACAGTGACAACCAGCCTGTGAGACATGCTCACTCATGCAATAGTAGTACACATATCATGGGAGTAACCAGCCACTCTCTGATTGCATTTAAACTCAATCCACAAAATGATCCCTATACAAGACACTGTTATGAGGCAAAGAACCTGTAACTACACAAGTAAGAGGCCTTAGGGGAGAACCTACTACTACTTTTCAGCTAAAAGAACATAACATTAAACCAATCCTAGTGACGTATCACTATACCTATCAAGAAAATTGTCTCAGAATAAAAAATAAGAAGCTATAAATGGATGTGCACGGGGGGGGGGGGGGGAAACCAAGATGGCTG
>JAQQSO010006454.1:0-11300 GCA_028658305.1 Pachyuromys duprasi
TATGGGCTGCATCTGAGTCTGGGGTTTAGGTCCTCTCCATTCATTGTCCTTGGTTGGGGTATCATTCTCTTTAGAGCCCCCAGAGCTCAGTTTTTAGGGCTCTGTTTGTCTCCTTTTGGATTTCCTGTCCCCTCTAGGTCTTTCTATTTCCTCCTTCTTTCATAAGGTTACCTGCACTCTGCCCAAAGTTTGGCTATGAGTCTCAGACTCTGCTTTGATACCTCAATCAGTAGAGTCTTTCAGAGGCCATCTGTGGTAGGCTCTTGTCCTCTTTCCTATCCTTGTTTTCCTATTTTCAATAGCATGTGTTTCCTATATTCCCTGTTAGATTATCATGCTGTTCTATCACTAAGTTGTTCTAAAGGTTGATAATTTGTCCTCATGAAAGATTACTCAAAAGCAGGCTAGGTAGCAAGGACAAAGCTTCTAGATCCATCTCTGATGATTTCCCCAGTACATCACATACCTGCTCAAGCATATCAAAGTGTTTATGTGTAAAATGGAGTAAGAGTACATTACTATTATTATAATATAACTGTAAGTTATTAGGAGCAATATACAAAACATTTTAGTACATAACAATAGAATGGATTTAGTCTATTTATATTTTGCACTTCAATAGAGTATCATAAAATTATGAGGATTTTTTTTTTCAGACAACTTATAGCCCAGCCTACCTTGAAATTCACCATGGGGTACAATTTACATACAAACTTGGCCTATGCTCTCAAGTCTTGGGATTGCAGTGTGTACTTCCTCATCCAGACAGTAAGCTGATTTCAATTTTATTAATGAAAGCTTGTTGCTCAAAGTATAATTTACCCTCCATAGCTATGAAATTAGCATATCTGCTTATCATTTCATTTTACAATAAAATGACAGAATATTTAAAATGACAGAATATTCAAAGTGTTTGATGTAAAAACTCAGTGAATATTTTGGATCAAACCCTTAATAATTGGGCTTTCCCAATCCATATCATTTTTATAGTGGTCTTAAGCTGCCAAATGTTCTTTATTCAAAAGGAATCTGGTAATCCACTGCAATGAGAGAAGGGTAGAGGCAGAACATAGAATGTTCTCCTGGCCACAATTTTTTAGGGTCTTCATTTGGCCATACTTCAGGTTGAACATTTTTTTCAATCATTTTTTTATTAAACAAATAGTATATGCCAGTGTCCATGCTTGTAATCACAGCACAGTCACAAAACATGTGTATACCTGCACATACATAAAGCACACTGTATAAATTAGAGTCACTGTTCTGAAGCCATCTGTGTTGTGTGTCCCTAAGAGCCCACCTGCCTCTCACATAGACCCATGATATTCACTGTTAATTCATATTTGTTTAATTACTTATTTCAATCAATAATGCAAAGCAAAATCAGCAAAAGGGAAAGGACATGGGAAAATATCTGGGAAAGCTAAGGTTAACTGGTAAGGCTTTACTTCTCTGCCAACATGTTGTTAAGACATGTAAGGTGTTGTCTACTAAGACACATCATTAGAAACTCTTCTGAGTTGGTCATCTTCCCACCTGAGTGACTGAAACACCCAGAAAGTTATATTCAAAGAAGGAGCATTTATTTTGGCTCATGGTTTCAAAGTTTACAGATGCTACGGTTGCATGGTTCCATTTTTTTTCCTGGATTTTGGGTGAGTCAAAAGACTACAGTAGAGAGTACAGGAGAGCAAAGCTGCTCACCTCCTATCGTCAGAAGCAGGTAGAGGAGAAGGGGAGAGGAAAAATTTGAGAGAGAAACTGAAGAAGAGGGAAAGGAGGGATAGAGGGGGAATGCAAGAGCAGAGTGAGGGGGAAAGCATGCAGAGGCAAGTCATTTCCTTCAGTGCATGCCTCTAGTGACTTAGTAAATCAAATTGGATTCTATCCCCTACCAGGCTTACCACCTGTTAACACTCCATTCAACTATGAATCCTCTGGTAGTCTAATCCACTGATGAGGTCAGTCTTCTGATCCAGTCAGCCGTGAACATGGCTGGCATTAGGGACTAAGACTTTAATACAGAACCTTCTAGAAATACTTCATAGCCAAGTTATAGCAACTGAAGTTCTTAAGGTTTTCTTTGGTTTTGGAACTGCTCCAGTAGCTACTCTTTGTATAGCATATGCCCATATCTAATTTGCCCTAGAGGAAAGTGGGTATTCAGCATAAATAATTTACCAAAGTGCATGTAAGAAGTCACCTTTGAAGAGTGACTATATTACAGAAGAAAACTCAGTCTGTTTATAAGGACCATTTTGGCCAGGAATTGATAGGACACATAAGATTTCCTGAAGATTTGGGGTTGGGTTTGTCATTAATAGAAGTTATGTGTTATTGGTAAATGGTTTGGTGAAAAATTCTCTGGGGTGAGAACAAAAAACCACTGCTGGGAGCGTTAAAATAGGAACACCTGTGACAACAGCCTGGTGTATTTTATACCTGTGGATGGTAAGGAGCCATTAGCACAACCAGAGGTAGAAAGTCTTCCCTGATGACTTTTAATAACATATGGTGTTAAGATCCCATTCAAAACCCTTAATTCACCTAGGTAAAACATGCTCTGGACTTCATCTTCTGTAACTACCTTGCTGAATAATACCATCAGTCAAAACCTCCAAATCAACTGCAGTAGTGAGTTCATTATTGACACAACGTTGGATATAAATTTATTTAATAGCATTTTCCTATTCAGTTCTGAAATAAATTGAGATTCAAAGCCACATGGTGTTTTGCCTTAGTCAAATAGTTCTATCTTTTCTCAGTTGACTCCAGCCAGTAATAAGACTTTTGCAAAACTTCTGAATGTTTCTGCTGGGAATTCACAGTGATGGTTTGGTTCACTTATAAAGTGAAGAGTAGAGTTGCAGAGATAGCCCAGTCAGTAAATTACTTGCTACATAAGTGCGATACCCGAATTCAGTCCCTAAGACCCACATAAAAAGATACATACGTGTATGAGATGACTCAAATTTCTTGATGAAGGCACTTTTCTCTTAGCACTGATTTCATTGTGTCCCATAAGTTAGGATAAATTTTCCTTCATTTTCATTGAATTCTAGGAAGTTTTTAATTTCTTTCTTTATTTCCTCACTGACTCAGTTGTTGCTGAGTAGAGAGTCGTTCAGTTCTCATGTGTGTGTAGGCTTTTTGTTATTTCTGTTATTGTTGAGGTCTAGTTTTAGAAGATGGTGATCTTATATGCTACAAGGGATTATTTCAATCTTCTTATATCTGTTGCAGCTTGCTTTGTGATGGACTATATGGTCAATTTTGGAGAAGGTTCCAGGAAGTGCTGCAAAGGAGGTATACTCTTCTGTGTTTGGTCCATTTGACCTAATAGACCTCTGTGTCATTATTTCTCTGTTTAGCTTCTGTCTCAATGATCTGTCCCTTGGCAAGAGTGGGGTGTTAAATTCTCCAACTATTAAGGCCGTGGTATCAATGTGTGATTTAAGCTTTAATAATGTTTCTTTGACAAATGCAGGAGCCCTTTTGTTTGGTGCATAGATGTTCAGGATTGTGATGTCCTCCTGATGGAGTTTTAATGAGAATGGAGTGATGCTCTCTATCCCTTTTAATTAATTTTGGTTGAAGTCTATTTTATTAAATATTAGGATGGCTACTCCAGCTTGCTTCTTGGGTCTGTTTGCTTGGAAAACCTTTTTCCAGCCCGTTACTCTGAAGTAGTGTCTATCTTTGTTGCACAGATGGGTTTCTTGAATGTAGCAGAATGTTGAATACTATTTCTGCAATCAATCTGTTAGTCTGTCTTTTTATTGTAGACTTGAGACCATTGATGTTAATAGTGACCAGTGAATATTAGTTTCTTTTATTGTGGAGTTGGTGGTGATTGGGTGTTTGTGTGCTTGTTTTCTTTTACTTTTTTCTTGTGATGTGTCTTTAACTTGTGTTTTCTTGGGTGTAGTTGATATCTTTGGGTTGGATTTTTCCGTCTAGTATTTTCTGTAGGGCTGGATTGGTGCACATATATATTGTTTAAATTTGGCTATGTCATGGAATATAGACACAGCAGAGGGAGAGTGGGTGGGACTGGGAGGAGACAAGAGAGGGGGCTATAGTAGGGTTATAAAGTAAATTAATTGTAATAAATAAATGAAAAGAAAAGATGCATGCAGTGGCTCACTCCTGCAATTCCAGTGCTGTAGAGATGTGTCTGGGAGGATCTCCAGGGCTTGAAGGCCAATCAGGCAGGCCAAATCAGTGAGCTCAGGTTCAGTGATAGAATCAACCTAAAAAAAATGAGTTGAAGAGCAATTGAAGAAGATGTCACCCTCTGGCCTTTACTCCAACACCCACACATAACCAAATACAACTTCCAACATGAATCCACACAGAAGCATATACATACCTAAACACAAAAAGTATGGAACATAGAATATGTTAATAAATACAATCATGATGAACTATAACGTTGTATGGTACATGTCTGTGCATACAATTATTTCCTAATGGTTTTGCATATATGTATGAAGACTATCATTTGTGAACCGTAGCCAAGAGAAGTGGTTAAAATGATTTCAATACAACTGTCAGTTACTTGCAAGATGTTGAAATAAGATCATTAGGCTGTGATGTAAAATAGATCTATCTGGCCCAGTACCACTTTCTTTCCCTTTCCTTTTTTGAACTTTCTAACATAGGATGGTTTTGAGACTTGTCTTGCTGGGAAAAAAAATACACAACATAAGCAACTGAGGGAGGATGAATTTATATTTCTTTGTGTTTCCAGAAATGCAATCTGTTGGGTGTGGGGACTTAAGAGTGGCAAGAGCAGGGGATGGCAGTTCAAATCGTGCCCTCTGTGTAGAAGCAGGGGTGATGGATATGGTGCTTGGCTTTCTTCCCCACCCCCCTTTTTTTGAGACAGGGTTTCTTGTAGTGCTGGCTGTCCTGGAACTCATCCTGTAGATGAGGGTGGCCTCAAACTCAACAATCTGCCTGCCTCTGCCTCCTGAGTGCGGGCATTAAAGGCATGTGCCGCTACTGCTTTTCCCTGTATAACCAGGCTGATGATGCCCCAGCCCATGGGGAGGTCCCACTCATATTAATGAAGACTTCCAATCTTATCATTTAAGCATACCAAGATGTTTGTTTCCAAAGAGATTACAAATGGCAACAAGTTGACAATAAAGGTGAGCCATCACAATGGTGGAGAAGGGAGTTGGAGATTACATAGAGCAGTGTGAGGATGCGCTAAGATGTTTGTGGCCCTTTCAGTAGTCGCAGTTAAGGAGTCATTGTGAGGCTTCATGATGATATCCTATTGGAAATATATCAAAAATGTATTAATATCAATTTGCTTACTGTATGTAACAGTTCATAAATGTATTTATATAACTTTCTCCCCTTATACTGAAATGCAAGTTATTAAACTGAATTAATATTTCTGTGATGTGAATAATTACAGTAACAAGACGTGTTGGAGACAGTTCTCCTTTAAGGTTCTCCAAGGTGGTTTGATTGGAACACAGTAGACAGATCACTGACAATCTGTTGACTGGAGTGCTGAAAGGCCTTTCCTGTTGGATGTGTTTTCACTCCAGCTGGAAAGGACAAAATCTTTCCCCATAGATCTCTCTGGCTTGTCTCTGAATGACTTGTTTGGTTGTCAATTTGAAGAATAATGTAAGATGTTTGTATATTTTTTGAATATTTTATGCTATACAAATGAATCAATTACAATATAGATAACTCACTGTGACTCTTGCAGTTTTCCCCCTGTATCTCTGTAAAGAATTCATTTTGGCTTACTCTATATTCTCTAAAGTCCATTCAGAAATAGGATCAGTATGGAAACCCATCTCGTACTAGAATCTTGAACTATTTACTAAATGAATTATGAACCAAAGTGATGCCTCTATGTGCAAAACTGAGTCTCCCTGCTTATTTATAGCATTACCAGAGAAAATAAAATTCAGTGAAAAGTAACAACCAACAGGTTTTTACAAGTCCAGACTCTGAACCCATAAATTGTCTCTTTAGAAAACCTCTCAGGCCTTCCTGAGGCCTTGTTTATTTTTTTGTAAATCCAATTAGAGTGAGCAAAGAATTGCCTTTTCCAGTTTGCAGAAATAGATTCTACTAAGAACAAGCATTTGCCAGCACAGTGCTCTGTGGGTGAATATTAGCCACTATGTCTATAATATGGAGCCTCTGAATGTTGTAGTGATGAGGGACTTATCACATTGAACCCCAGTAATATATACAATGATTATATATAATAATAAAATGAACCATTTTAAAAGTATGAATAGTATTTTTTTTATCAGAAAATGTTACTAACCATCAAGAAAAAAGTGAAGCCAGTCCCCTGGGAGACTCTACCCAGTAGCAGAACAAAACAGATGTTGAGACTCACAGCCAAACATTAAATGGAGCTACAGCAGTTTTGTGGAGAAGTGTAGGAAAGGATAGATAGAAGGTCCTGGAGGTGACAAGATCCCCTCAAGAGGACCAACAATGTCAACTAACATAGGCCCATCGGGGCTTACAGAGACTGAAGCACCAACCTAAGTGTAAGCACGGACTGGACCAAGGCCCACGGCATATATGTAACTGATGGGCAGCTTGCTTCTCACTTGGGTTCCCTAGCAACAAGGAGAACAGGGATCATACTTGACATGTTCTCGGTTGCCTGCTTTGGATCACTTTTCCCTAGCTGGGCTCCCTTGATTTCCCTCAAGAGAAGAGGCTATATTAAGTCCTGGTGCAACTTGATGGGCTGGGGTGGATTTGTAAGGGGGGGGGTCCCCTTTTCTGAGGAGAAGTGGAGGGGGAAAATGATAAAGAGGAAGGAAGAGTGGAATTGGGAGGAGAGGAAAGAGGGGGCTGTGATCAGGATGTAAGATGAATAGATTTATTTATTTTTTACAAAAGTATTGAAGTTACTCTAAGAAATTTCATAAAAACGTTGGCTTATGTTTCAAGGCATATCACATTGGGCTGACTGTCACGCATCTTACAATGGCCTGAATGCCCCTAAACTTCTTGGTGGCTCGAGAGTGTCAAGGTGGGGTGGTGGGATGGAGTGAAGGCAAAACAAATTCTAAAGCAATTATTTCATAGAAGTGATTTTAAATAAATATCAAACATTTTTATGAAGAAGAATGAGAGGAACTGATGAAGGAGATTTGATAGTGGTTGAGAAATAGAATTTACTGTCTACTCTCTCTTCTGCTGCTCGTCATCTTGTGAGGCTAGCGGGCCTGATAAGGATTATGGGGAGTGCTGTGTTATGCCATACATCGCAGGAGAGCAATGCTAAACTTAATGACAGAGAAGTGAACACAACCCGTTTAACCAAAAAGCTGAGCTCAGTAACATGCAATTATATTCCCAGACACTAGGGAAGCTGAGGCAGGAAGACAGCCAAACCCCAGACTAGACTGTAGTGCATGGCAAAACATCATCACATAAAATAAAATTGAAGAGAATCAAAAGGAAAGGAGAGAGGAGGAGAAGGTAGGTGGTGAGGGGCAGGAGAAGACAGGAAAAAGGGCAGGAGAGGAGGCAGGGACAGACTTGGCACAGCCTACCACTGGCGCAGCTCACCAAGGCCCTCCACTCTGCAGGTGAGGCAGATGGACATCCATGAGGTTGACATAAGCTTTGTGCCAGAAGGGACTATCTGTTTATTAGAAAATTTAGTGCTTAACTTTGTTGTCAGGTGCCTCATGTACTTTTGATAATGAGGCAGGTTATGCAAGTGAGGCAAACAAATTGCTTTGCATAGTTTTGCCTAGCACCATGGTCCTCAGAGCAGATACATCCTTAAGAAAAGATGTTTGCCTTTCCAGGAAAGCTCAGTCCAATGTGCTCTGAAGAAGAGGATGACAAAAACAGAAAAAAATTACCCCGGACCCATAATCAGCAACAGATCAGAAAAAAATTTCAGATCCTGTAGCTTACTTCTGCCTGGTCCTATAACTCTTGTGCCAAAGAGAATGTCAGCATGGCATTCCTTCAGTCAGTCAGTGAACATTGAAGCATTGTCAAGTGACAAGCAGAGGTAGAGTGTTGAAAACAATGAGTGTTTTCTGAAGTTATGTCAACAGAACTGATGAAAATTTAGGACAGCAGAGGAACTGGGAACCTGCGCAACCATTGACAAAGCATATGGGTCCCTTATGATATACAGTTCATGGATATGAGTACAGCTCTCACTTCTTCTGACTTCCCAATTACTCCTGTGGCAAACTTGGTGAATTTTTGGGGTTCTTCACAGGGCTCAATGGAGATGCTATCATTGTAAGGTAAGGCTCCTCCTAGGACTCCACCAATCAATACATCAGACTCTAAAATCTCTTTTAGGTCTCTGTGAAACCAGATTGCCATGCCTTATTTAAAAGGACAATTAGAAACTTTCTGAGTTGAAAGCAAGGCATGCCCATCTATTGCAGTTTCTGTAAAATAGTAGTGGTAGTGGCCTATAGGTTTTAAAGTTATGAGCGGCATCATACTCTGGATTAAGCACCATATTGTTTCACAAAATGTTCTTGTATTGAGGGGAACATCACATCCATGATTAAATCAGTGTTCTATTGGCCCTTTGTGAACCTATATCAGGCCAGTTATAAAGGCTACTGATTTCTATCTTTGGGTAATTCTTGGGTAGAGGCTGTTCGTCTTGCTTGGAAACTGAATTTTCAATCCTTATGGTATTCCATCCCCTGCTGACCTACTGAAATGAAAGACTAGGAGTCATGATTAAATCTAATGTTCCCTCCGGTAGTGCAGGATGAGCTGGGTCAGCAGGGCCAGTCCCTGCAGATGGCTGTAAAACAGCTTTGTGATTTGATCTCCTTGCTGTCCCATCCATTTCTGTAAGTGCCTGTCAATGTCATCCCTTACCACCCTGACAAGTTCCCAAGGTGAGGACAGTATAAATGAACAAGCACATTTGTGATGCCTCTTGAGGGTGTTGCTTATCAAATGAGTCAGGCGATGAACCAAGTCTGACTTGTAAACTACAAGATAGGTTAGCACATTTACAGGAAAATTCCACTATGGTCTCTTCGCAGCCAGACATAACTGAAGTGAAATCAGCATAAACTCACACTTTCATTATGCCATTTATTTTCAAATAGGTGAAAGTGTCTTTCTGTCCTCCTTCCTCTGTGGCGTGTGTGTGTGTGTGTCGGGGGGGGGGGAGGATGCATTTCTGTAGAGCTGTGTATCTGAGGACCCTTAGATGTCAGCATAGGGTAATTAGTCTATTTTGTGATGTATCCTCCAACTGTACTGTACCCAGCCTAGCAGTCATGCTTTTGTCACATGGAATAAAATCCCTGGGGAAAACTAGAAAAGATTAGATTTTTGTTTGTTTGGTTGGGTTTTTTTGAGTCATGATTCAGAGTTTACACAAATTTCCTTATGCTGTCAGATATAGCATCATGGTGATGGGGCATGTGTGGTAAGAACTTGTTCATCTCGTGGTAGATAGGAAGCAGAAAGACCAAGAAGGAAATTGGGGATAAAATATAGCCTTCAGAGGAATGCCCAAAGTCACCTCCTTCCTCTACTAAGACTTTCTTATATGATGCCAACAAATCTGTGGACCAAGCATTCTATATATGAATCTGGGGACATATTTCATATTTCATCCATAACACTCAGATTTCCACAGCAACTCTAATATGACAAATAATTTGGTTTTTATTGTGATAAGTTAGTTTCCTTTTCTAATGACCAATGGAGGTACACTGTTTTGTTTAACTATAATAGGTATTATGTATGTGGTTCACACCTAGAGGTAACATTCTTTCTTGTTCCTCTTTCAGATTGGAAGTATGAGTTTGTGACGGCCTTTCCTCAAGGAGAAGAGGGGGTGCAGGTGGACTCCCAAGCGTACAGACATAGGTGGAAAAGAAATGTGGATCCCTTTAAGGCGGTAGACACGAACAGAGCCAGCATGGGCCAAGACTCCCCAGAGCCCAGAGGCTTCACCGATCTGCTATTGGATGATGGGCAGGACAACAACACTCAGATTGAGGTAAGTTAATATTCCAGATAATTGAAACAAATTAATGTTTATTATTTTCTTGTAAAGCGTCCAAGCTCTACTACTTCATTTTACTATGTTCCTTTTATGATTTGACTTTAAAGAACAGTTCAATTGATTGATAAACATAATTGCTAAGTCATTCGTTTATTTTATTCATGAAATAGATAGACACAGGCTAGGATAAGTAAAGACAAGAGTGAAAGAACACAGCACTGGCTTTCTGGGAATCCACTGTCTGGAGGGTCAGACCATCACAACTAGACCATCTCTATAGTAGGTGACATCTTTGAAAGAGTACACAACAGTGTGACTTGCAGTAGGGTGTGGTGAATTCTCCTTGGGATAACAGTTCAGAATGCTAACAAAGAGGCTTTTCTCAGGAATGGCTGTCTAGACAAAGTCTTGGTAAATTCCGAAGAGTTTGCTTAGTTCATAAACTGTCAGCAAGAAGCGAGACAAGGGTTCCTGCTGAAAAGCACAACATCCACAGGGGATGAATGTTGGAACTGAATAGGATGCTAGAGTCTTGCAGGGTCAACTCACTGTCCAGTTTTGGCTACAGATCAGGGGTTTCCTAGAATGTAGACATTTCATTGCTAACAAGGGTACATTCTGGGGGAAACTGGATGAGTGGTCACTCGTTAGTTTTATTTCATGACCTGTTGCGGTGGATCCAGGAAGTGGAGTAAAAGGGTACTGGTGAGTGGTTGAGTGAGTGTGCACTGTGGAAGCAGATTTCAGGGATGTTGTAAGGCCTCAAAGGAGATGCTGGAGTTTAATGACCCTTAAAATTGCAAGCCATAAAAATATGATCTTGATTGTGAAACAAGTCTAACAAAATGAAATATGAACATCTTTAGGGAGAAAGCAGAGACCATCAAGACGAGAAATAACAGAGGGTATTTATTTGATTTGTTATGGAAATGGGGCCAGTCCCAGTCTCTTATCTTTGTTAAGAAAGCGAACGAGAATGTGTTTAGTAAAGAAAGAGAAGCCTCCTGTATTTGTGAGTGGAGGCTGTTGGCTAGGAGACTGTTGGACTATCTACAAAGGGCATCTTAGGTGAACAGTTCAGTAGAATTTGCATTTTATGGTTGGTGCTTTGTTGAAGAAGGGGATGAAATGCAGAGAACCTCTCAGCTCTGCATCTCTTTCTGACCCTGCATGCTAGTTTGGCTGAGGGCAGAGCAATGTTTTTCCTTTTGGAAGTGCTTGTTGTAGAGGTTGGAATGGAATTTGGCTGGGGCATGGGATCCAGCCATTGTCTGTTTGC
>JAQQSO010006455.1:0-11299 GCA_028658305.1 Pachyuromys duprasi
TGGATATCTTCCCGCTCAAAGCAAAGAGGGTGCAATTACCACCATAGCAAGAAGGCATAATATCCCATACCAATATGGGGACTTTACCTTCAGACGCTCCATTTTCAGATAATTCATCCTCAATTATATGGGGAGGGCTGAGTTACATGAATATGGATGACACAGAGAGGTACTTGTATCACCTCAAAGGCCACTCTAACACTTACAAGTGCTGCACTTATGGAGTTCTTTGCAGGGAGGTCAAGAGGTCCAGGAATCTCTTTTTAGCAACTCAAACTGTGAGAGGTAGACTAGTGCAAACAGTTCTTAGTCCATAACCATAGACACAGGCACCCATTAGTCACAAATTCCAACTTTCCCAGATGTGTGAAATCTCTTTACCTGCTGAGTCAGGTAAAGAGACTCTCCTGGATGGAATGTTTTATCTCTATGTAAGTTTCTGGGTAACAGAGCCAGAGAACTGGTAGGAAGGCTATAAAAGGCTGCTTGGTACATGACAGGAATGTTGAACACTTAATCTTACTGTAGCTGTGAGGATGTGTGCAAGGTGCTCCATAAGGTTTGGTACACTCACATTCCATCATTCAGGGAAGAGGAAGTCATGAGTCTTCAGTTACTTCTAAGGAGCTTTGCTGCCAAATTGTTGCTGTGAGACTGACATCACTTTTCTCAGTGCCCATGATCCAAGAAATAAACTTATAGTGGGCAACACACCCATATCAAAACAAAAAAATAGGAGATGGACTTGGAAGCAAGAACATGTTCATTGAGGGAGCTTGGGGTGGGTATTGAGAGAGTAGGAGGGAATGAGAATTGTCTTCATTTCCTATCGCTGTGAAAAGACAACATGATGGAAGCAGCTCTTAGAAAGGAAAGCATTTAGTTGGGGCTTGCTTATAGTTTCAGAGTCTTAGTCTGCTGTCATCATGTCAGGGAGCATAGCGGCATGCAGGCAGTCGTGATGCTGGAGATATAGCTGAGATTTCTACATACATATCTGCAGCATCAGGAAGAAAAAGCCACTGGGCCTGGCTTGGGCTTTTGAAAATAAAAGCCTATCTCTACTGACACACTTCCTCCAACAAAACCACACATCTCAATCCTCTTGAATAGTGTCACTCCCTTGTGACCAAGCATTGAAATTATGAACTTATGAAGGCCATTCTTATCCAAACGACTGCAGAAATGATTACTATACTTTATGTGCTGGGTAGTTTTATGTCAACTAGACACAAGCAAAAGTCATTTGAGAAGAGGGAATCTCAATTAAGACAATGCTTCCATAAGATGGAGCTGTAGGCAGAATTATTTCTTTAAAGTAGGTGTATCTACAGAGGTATGTGTGGATATATGCATAGTGTGTGGGCATGGAGTGGTATATGGTATAGGGATGTGTTTGTACATGTATAGAGTGTGTGTTGGGTCCTTTTCCAAATGCTGGGGACATGATGAGGACATGTGAATGTGTGTAGATGTGCTTGTACATGTGTTCTGGTGCAATGTGCCTGGCATATATTTAGAAAACAGAAGTGAAACAGGGTTTGATCTTTAGGCTCCACCCACCTTATTTCTGAAACAGGGTCTTCTCCTGGACTAGGACCAACAAAAATATCCAGCAAACAAGCCCTGTGGATTGCCTGTTTCTACCTCTCTGGGCCTGGGATTACTAGAACATACCTCCATGTGTGGCTTTTTAAGAGCCATGCTAGGAGTCAGACTCCCTGTCCTTGTGGTATGCCATAAGCAGTTTATCATCTCAGCTATCTCACTAGCAGATACCACCTCTGTAGACATCTTTACAATGACGGGTGTGCCAGATTGTTTGGGGAAGGAATCAAGTAGGACACTAGAAGCATTGCTGCATAGAATGCCAAGAACACACAGAAGGAAAGGTTGAGAAAGAGACATTTGAGGACAATATCATGAAACTCTGATTTAAATTCTGATATGCTGTCACTATACGTGACTTTCATGATGTTGATAGTTATTATGGAGTTTAGCTTGTGTCATAATATAAAAGAATTATTCATCCCTCCCATGGCACTGTTGATATTTCACCAATATAACTTTGTAAGAATTTAATTCATAGACTTCATTGTGAAAGTATGTGATAGAATCAAAAACTTGAAAGAATATTTGAGGCAGACCATTCTACTTTCTCTCATATCATCTAAGTCTCCCAGAGTCCCCAACTCCTGAGAAAATACACTTTTCTTCAGAAATTAGTACAGAGACATAACAAAAGTCTTGCAGCTTTAAGTCACACATCAACTTGTATCTGTTCTTCTCTTCAGAGCTACATCAGTTTATTAATTGCTAGCAAGTGATCACCCACTCTCTTTCTTATAAGCCTATAATTAAGCACATTAAATTATTTTCTAGTCACTCAATATAACGGAATAAAGCGGGAAACGTAAAGTATGTTACCACATTCCATGTACAGGCAATTGGAAAGAATACAGAAAATGTGGACATAATTATATACATTAATTATTTATGCTTTTCATTAAAAGCTTACCAGCAGGTGAAGCTGTGCCCTTGGCCCATTCTTAGTATGGCTCTGATCATGACTCATTTGCCATACAACTCTTCTGAGTAAATACTTTTGATACCTCACATTACAAAGAATGTGAATCCTGTTCTCTATTTGTTGTGGGGTAAATTCTAGATTTACATGCCTAGCAACAAGAACCCTTTCCCTCCCAGTCTACATAACATAGCAACCAGCTGAGCTGATGCTCAAAATCAGTTAATTCTGAGCATGTAACCATTGTTTGCTATGCTCCAATAACTTTAATGTGAATAGATTTTATTTCCTTATTTCTTTTCCTCTAGTTCTTTCAATATGGCAAAAATCAGTTTATGATCTGTATTTTTGGTCATATTGCAGACCTTGTTCCTGTTTATTTCCTCAAAATTAAAAAATGATATGGGACACAGAAAGTGTTTCAAGTCCCAGAAAATCATCTACTCCCTTTTCAAACCGTCTAAGAGACTTAGTGTCCACTGTTGTTTGTTATCTTTCTCAGGTCAATGAATAACTGGACAACTGCATATGCACAAGCTTTTTCTTTTTCATGAGTGTGGTAAAAAAGCTGACAAAACTTAGAAGATGGGGGATGAGTAAAATAAAAGTACAGAGATTAATTAAAGCTGATAATTTAAAAGACAGCAACCCTACATCGGACAGAGGGTTAATATCCAAAATATATACAGAACTCGAGAAATTAAATATCAACAAACCAAATAATACAATTAAAAATGGGGTACAGAACTAAACAGAATTCTCAACATAGGAATCTAGAATGGCCAAGAAGCCCTTAAAGAAATATTCTATGTTGATCCTTAATCTTCAGAGAAAGGATAATCAAAATGACTCTGAAATTTCATCTTATACTCATCAGAATGGTAAAAATAAGAAAGGCAAGTGACAGCACATGGTGGTGAGGATATGGAGCAAGGGGAACACTCCTCCTTTGCTGATGGGAGTGCAAACTTGTACAACCACTCTGGAAATCAATCTGGTTGTATCTCAAGAAATTGAAATACTTCCACCTCAATTCACATTCCATTCTTGGGCATATATCCAAAAGATCCTCCACTATACAACAAGGACATGTACTCAACCACATTCACAGCAGCTTTATTCATAATAGCCAAAATCTGCAAATATCCCAGATGTCTCTCAAGTGAAGAATGTGGTACCTTTTCACAATGAAGCACTACTCAGTTTTTACAAACCAAGATATCATGCAATTTGCTTGCAAATGGGATGTAACTAAAAGTGAGATGTTAACCCAGGCCTAGAAAGATGTGCATGAAATGTACTCACTTATAGGTGGATATCAGCCATAATGTATAGGATAAACATGCAACAGCACACAGATCCAAAGAAGCTAAGCAGGGCCCTCAATAAGATGCTTGAAACATACTCAGAAGGGGGAAATAAAGTACACGTTTGAAGTAGGTGGAGGAAGGGATCTGGGTGGAGAGGGTGACCAGTGCGGGGACCAGGTGTGAAGAGAGAGGGGCTGATGGCTGGAAGCTAGAGACCTGGGGGGAGACAGTGGAGAGACCAGAAATCAGTGAGGCCTATGTTTGGGACAGGGCAGACTCTTGGGAGCCTATAGTGGTGACCCAGCTGAGACTCCTAACAGTAGGGCATATGGAGCCTTCCAGTGGAAATCTCCTATAGCCTGGGAGGGACCCGCAGTGGAAGGAGGGGAACACCAACCCACACATAAAACCTTTCATCCAAAAGGTGTCCTGCCTACCAGAAGTGTAGGGATAAAGATGGAGGGAATGGCAAACCAATGACTGGTCCAATGTGAGAACCACCGTGTTGGAGATAGCCAACCTCTGACACTATTAATGATACTCTGGTATGTTTCCTGACAGGAACCTCTCATAACTGTCTTCTGAGAGGCTTCATCCAGCAGCTGATGGAAACATATGCAGAGTCTCATAGCCAAACCATATGCTGAATTTGAGGTGTTTTGTGGAAAATGGGAGGCAGGATTGAGGGAGTCAGAGAGGTCAAGGACGCCACAAGAAGATCTACAGAGTCAACTAACCTGGACCTGTTGGGGATCAACAACAGTGACTAAGCCACCAACCAAGGAGCATGCATGGGCTGAACCTAGGCCGCTACACATATATAGCAGATGCGCCCCTTGGTCATTTTGTGTGTCCCTTAACAAGGAAGTAGGGGCTGTCTCTGACTCTGTTTCCCACCTTTGGACCACTTCCCCTAGCTGCTCTTCCTAGTCTGGCCTCAGTGGGAGAGAATCTGCTAAGTCCTCCTTTGACTTGATGTGCCAAGTTGGGATATTACCCTTTGAGGCGGGCTCCCCTTCTCTGAGGAAAAGAGGAGGGAAAAGGGGGCATGAAGGTGGGGCTGGGAGGGGAGGGGGCCACAGTCAAGCTATAAAGTGATTAAATAAATAAATAAATGGAAAACAAAACAAAAGACAGCAATCTGAGGTGAGTGCTTTTAAAAATGCCATGTGGAACAAATGGTAGATACCAGTGTAGTCACTTTTTAAAGGAGTTTCAATTCTGTGTTATTTCTCTCAGTGTGTCCATTTTCCTTCCACTTTATTATGTCCAGGGCCACTCTGTTTCACACAGTTTTTACAGCTGCTATCAAGACTTGCTGTTAACAGGACCTAATTTGATCAGACAGTTTTACTTTCCTTACCAATTTTCTCTAACTTTCTTCATAAAGTAACACAAACTTCAACAGCATATCTATACTGTTTGATAGATTGGAAGGCCAGAACCTCAATTCCTTGTGTGTCCTGGGTCATATGTTCTCTGATGTTGCTAAGGGATGATTGATTTCATGATTTTCCTTCAGCCTCTGGTAATTCCCAGTACTTTGCAAGCATAAAGGTAACCACATGAAATTCTGTATGTTGAAGTGTATGACATTTAAATGAACACGTTTATATCATGTACTATGGCTAAGGGAAAACCCAGTTTTCAGTATATATGACAAAAGGATGTTATAAAAGAATTCTCAATATATATGCAGCCCTACAAAGCATGTGATTTACAAAATAAATGTTGACAGATCAATAAGAACAAAATCTCAATACACAACATTAGGCTACTTCATGCACCACATCCAGCAATATCTTGACTATCCAGATAGAAAGTCAATAGGCAAATAACTATAGTTTTCAGCAACATTTAAAGAAAACATATGAGAATGTATTCCATATTCTACAAGGAAATACATCTATGTAACAATAATGCTAGAGAAAAGGAGGTCATAATTGTGAGATGGAGCAGGTAGTGGTGGTATGGGAGAAGATAGAGAAAAGGTAGAGGAACAATTACATAATTACACTTTAATTTTCCTTTGAGAAGGGCACAGTTTTGGTGGGTAGGCAAGTGAGGTTGGATTGGTGAGGAACTGGGGGTGTGCCTCAAAAAGTTTTTATCAAAAAATAACACATGGACTTCTCAAGAAATAACAAGAATATATATTTTTAAATGTTAGAGAAAAAAATTAAAGAAGTTGGACAGACCTTCAATGCTTATGGATATAAAGGATTAGTTTTGTGAAATGCCCAAACTACAAAAAAATCTACATATTTAAGGCTGTCCCTATCAAAATTCCAGCAGCATTCATACAATGAATAGAAAATACAATTTTGAAATTCATATGTATGCACAAAAAGACCTTGGACAACAAAACAATTCAGAGAAATAAGAATAGTGATGGGTCTGTCACCAGAATTTGTTTCAAGTTCTAGTACAGAGCTATACTAACAAAACCACCATGATACTGAGACATAAACAGACATGTATATCAATAGATGAAAAGACCAGGGTATAAACCCATACAGATATAGATATGTGATTTTGAACAAAGACACCGAAAAATACTTTACAGAAAAAGACTGCCTGTTTTACAAATGGTGTTGGGAAAACTGAATATTCTCATGTAGGTTAAAATATTATCTAACTCTCATCTAACTAAATTATTATCTCTCATTCTGTGCAAGAATTAACTCCAAATGGATCAAAGGTTTTAGTCTAAGTCATGATGTTTTGAATCTACTAGAAAAAATTAAAAAATAGACATAAGCTATCTTATATTATACAGCTAATATCTGCTTATAAGTAAGTAAATGCCATGCCTGTGTTTCTGTTTCTGAGTTAACTCACTGAGGATGATCTTTTCTAGTTCCATCCATTTGCCTACAAATTTCAAGATTTCCTTGTTTTTAATTGCTGAGTACTATTCCATTGTGTAGATGCACCACAATTTTGGTATCCATTCCTCAGATGTGAGACATTTAAGTTGTTCCCAGATCCTGGCTATTACAAATAAAGGTGCTATGATAGCTGAGCAAATATCCTTATGGACTGGTGGGGGATCTTTTGGGTATATACCCAGGAGTGGTATAGCTGGATCTTGAGGTAGTACATTTCCCAACTTTCTTAGAAAGTGCCAGATTGATTTCCAAGGTGTTTGTACAAGTTTGCACTCTCACAAGCAATAGAGAAGGGTTTCCCTTTTTTCACATTCTCTCTAGCATGTGTTGTCATTTGGATTTTGGATCTTAGACATTATGATTGTTGTAAGATGGATTCTCAGAGGTGTTTTGATTTGCATTTCCCAAATGACTAAGGATGCTGATTATATCTTTAATTGGTTTTTCTGCCATTTGATAGTCTTCTTTTGAGAATTTTCTGCTTAACTCTGTACCCCATTTTTAATTGGATTATTTGTTTTGTTGGCGTCTAATTTCTAACCATATAATATAGGATAGCTGTCTATAGACCTAAAGACTCTAAACACTAAGGAGGACTCTAAGGAGGATGCTTAAATCTCATTCAGAATGGCAAACAGAATAGACACCAGAGGCGGTGCAAGAGAACAAGAGAAACAGGATAGGTGCTTACTAGAGAGGGTCCTCTGAAAAGGATCCACCCAACAAGGCATCGAAGCAGATACTGAGAATCACAGCCAAAGTTTGGGCAGAGCACAGGGAGTCTTATGGAAGAAGAGAGGGGTAGAGGTAGAGGGACATGAAGGGGACAGGAACTACACAAGGAGACCAACAAAGTTAAAGTATATGAGCCTAGGGGTTCCTGCAGAGACTAATGCACCAATGAAGGACCATGAATGGAGAGAACCTAGACCCTTTGCATAGATGTGGCCAATTGGCAGCTTAGTCTGCATGTGGATCTCTGAGTGAGGGGAACAGGGGGTTGCCTCTATCATGAACTCAGTTGACTGCTCTTTGATCACTGGCTCCTGGTGATGCGGCCTTGCCAAGCCACGGAGGAGGAAGATCCAGACAGTCCTGATGAGACTTAACAAGCTATGGGCAGATGGCAATGGTGGAGAACTCCCCCTTTCAGTGGATTAGGGGAAGGGAATAGGAGGGAGGTAGGAGGAAGGGAGTGACTGGGGGGAGTTGAGGGAGGGGCCTTCAATTGGGATATATAATAACTAATTGTTAAGAAAAATTAAAAATAAAAATAAAATAGACATAAGGAAGGGCTGTCTGAACAAAGCTGTGATCACTCAGGAAGTAACACCAGTGTTACACCGTCATTACACTACAAACTTTCTCCATAGCAAAGGAAACACATAATGAGTAAAGGGACAGATTTCAGGATGGGAAAACAACTCTGCTAGTTATACATTTGACAGTGAATTAAAATTTCCGACTTTCCAATGAAAACACAGATTAACAAAAGAAATTTACATTTTTCAAAATTTGAAACACTAACAGCCAGTATAGACATGGAAATAAAAAAGGGCCAACCTTCCTGAGCCTCAGAAAAAATTTAAAAAAAATTAAACCAAACCTATATTGAGATTCCCTCTCATCCCAGTCATATGGCAGCCATGAAGAAAACAACTTACACACAACGTGGTAGAACATAAACCAGTCTAGTGACTATGAGGAGTTCCTTTTCAAAAGATGCCAAGAACAGGGACAGGAGAGAATGATGTCTCAGTAGATAAGGAAACTTCCTGCTGTTCTAGCGGACCTGATTTCAGTTTATACCACTATCTTTAGGCTGCTTACAACCACCTATAACTGCAGTTCCTGAGGTTTGATGCCCTCTTTCTGGCCTCTAGGACCCCTGTCCACATGGTGTCCCTTATGTAAACATAGCACACATACACAGTAAAACAACAACAAAATACCATAGAATGGAATCTACCATGTAACCCAATTTTACCACTACTAATATTTATGCAAACCGAATCAGTGACCATAACAGAGATACTTGCACAACAGTCTATCTGGCAGCATTATTCACAACTGCAAAGTTATACAATCACAGAAGGTCAAGAATAGGGGAATGTAGAAAATGTGTGTAGACATAATGGAATGTTATTCAACCAATAATAAAAACTGAAGTTATTTTGTTTTGATGACAGTGTCTTTTGCTTTACAGAAGCTTTTCAGTTTCGTGAGGTCCCATTTATTGATTGTTGTTCTTATAGCCTGTGCTGTTGGTGTTCTGTTCAGGAAGTAGTCTCCTGTGCCAATGAGTTCTAGGGTCTTTCCCACATTTCCTTCTAACCGATTTAATGTGTCTGGTGTAATGTTGAGGTCTTTGATCCACTTGGACTTTGATCGTCCTGAGTGAAGTATCCCAAAGCAGAAAGACACACTTGGTATATGCTCACTTATATAGACTTGCAAGATAGGATAAACATACTGAAATCTATACACCTAAAGAAGATAAACAAGCAAGAGGACCTGGAGTAAAAGGATTAATCCTCACTTAGAAAGACAAATGGGATGGACATTGGATGTAGGAGAAAACAAGTAGCAGGCAAGAGCCTACTATAAAGGGCCTCAGAAAGACTCTACCTAGCGGTGTATCAAAGCAAATATTAAGAAAAAAAACAAACCCTTTGGCAGAGTGAGGGAATCATATGAAAGAAGGGGGAGTTAGTATGACCTGGAGAGGACAGGAGCTCCACAAGGACCAAATATATCTGGGCACAGGGGTCTTTTATGAGACTGCCTCTTCAACCAGGATATAACCTAGAACCCCTTCTTGAATGTAGCAAATGGTAGCTCAATATCCAAGTGGGTACAACTAGTAAGAGGAACAGGGACTATTTTGGACATGAACTCAATGGCTGTCTCTTCAACTTCCACTCCTCCCCCCCCCCCCGAGGGAGGAGCAGCCTTGCTAGGCCACAGAAGAGGACATTGCAGCCATTACTGAAGAGACCTGATAAGCTGGAGTTAGATGGAGGGGGAGTTGGTCGTCCCCTATCAGTGGACTTGGAAAAGGGCAGGGAGGAGATGAGGGAGGGGAGGGGGGATAGGGAGGGAATGTGGGAGGGGGCTATAGCTGGGATACATAGTACATAACCTGTGATTAATATAAAATAAAAATGTTAAAATTAAAAAAAAAAGTTCAAAGAGTCCCCACTGTTCAAAGTTCACTGTATGGGATGATGAAAAAAGCAAAGGATTTGTCTTGAGGCATGACTGATGCTACAGAGGCTGTGATGATTATCGTCTCGACTTTTGTGCATTTCTGTGTCTCATAGTTTATCTGTTTTGTTCAATTCATATTTGTTCATTTTATTATTTTATTATTCAGTTTTTTAGGTGATTGTTTTTTTTATTAATTAATTTATTTTTATATCAATCACAGGTTAGGTACTTTGCATCCCAGGCGTAGCCTCCTCCCTCATTCCCTCCCACTCTCCCACACCCTCCCTCATCTCCCTCCTCCCCACCGCCTCCAAGTTCACCAACAGAGGAGGACCTCCTCCCCTTCCATCCAAACCCAGCTCATCCTGTCTCCTCAGGGCTGGCTGCAATGCCCTCCCCTGGGATCTAGCCCATCTGTCACACCCCAGCTTGTATGGGGGAGGGTCAAAGAGTCAGCCATCAAGATCATGACTGAAACAGTGCCTGTTTCCCACACTAGGGTCTTCAGTCCGACAAAGAGCTATCATGGGCCCCATCTGAGCGGGGGTTCCAGGCCACATCCACACATGGTCCTTGATTGTAGAAACCGTCTCATACAAGAACCCTATGCCCTGCTCAGTTTGGTCTTTGTGGAGCTCTTGTTCTCCCCAAGTCTCACCAACCTTCCCCAGATCTATCATTACTTCTCACCCTATGCCAAAGTCTTGATCACCAGTGTTAATATCTGCTCTGATACATCGCTACATTGACACCCCAGAGGTCCTCCTCGGCATGCTCCTGTCCTGTTGTTTGTTTTCTCCTCCACTCAATGTCCATCCCATTTGTTCATTCAAACAAGCATTGATCATACCAACCTGGGTCCTCATTTCCTGTATATCCTCTCTAGGTGTATAGATTTCCACTTGACGTTCCTATCCTATAGGTCTATATAAGTGAGTATATACCATATGTTTCTTTCTGATTTTTGGATACGTCACTCAGGATGATAGTTTCCAGGCCCCACCATTTGTCTGCGAATTTCATCATTTACTCCTTTTTAATTGCTGAGTAGTATTCCATTGTGTAAAAGTACCACAATTTCTGTATCCATTCCTCAACTGGGGGACATCTGGGTTGTTTCCAGGTTCTGGCTATTACAAATAAAGCAGCTACGAACATAGTCGAGCAAATGTCCTTGTTGTGTACTTGAGCATCTTTTGGGTATATGCCTAAGAGTGGTATAGCTGGGTCTTGAGGAATCACTATTCCTAATTGTCTAAGAAAGCGCCAAATTGATTTCCAGAGTGGTTGTACAAGTTTGCATTCCCACCAGCAATGGAGGAGGGTTCCTCTTTCTCCACAACCTCTCCAGCATGCGTTGT
>JAQQSO010006456.1:0-11299 GCA_028658305.1 Pachyuromys duprasi
GTAGTGTTTATTTTTGTTGCATAGGTGTGTTTCTTGGATGCAGCAGAATGTTGGATCCTCTTTCCATAGCCATTCTGTTAGTCTGTGTCTTTTTATTGGAGAGTTGAGTGCATTGATGTTGTTAGATAATAGTGACCAATGACTGTTACTTCCTTTTATTGTGGAGTTGGTGGTCCTACTGTGATTTATTGCTTTTGTTGTTTTTGTTGTTCTCATTGAGAAATTATCTGTATCCTATGGTTTCTTTGGTGTAGTTGTTTCCGTTGGACTGAAGTTTTCTTTCTAGTACCTTCTGTAGGGCTGGGTTGCTTTGTAGGTATTGCATGAATTTTGTTTTTTCATGGAAAATTTTGTTTCTCCATCTATGTTGATTGAAAGCTTTGCTGGATATAGTAGTCTTGGTTGGCATCTGTGTTCCCTTAAAGACTGCATGACTTCTGCCCAGGCCCTTCTGGTTTTCATAGTTTATGGTGAGAAGTCTTTTATGATTCTGATCCGTCTCCCTTCATATGTTACTTGACCCTTTTCCCTTGCTGTCTTTAATATTTTTTCTTTGTTTTGTAGGTTTAGTGTTTTGATTATGATGTGACTAGAGGTATTTCTTTTCTAGTCTCTTCTATTTGTTTTCCTGTAGGCTTCTTGTATGTTAACAGACATTTCTTTTTTTAAGTAGGGAAAATTTTCTTCTATCATTTTCCTAAAAATATTTTCCATTCCTTGGAGCCTGGAGTCTTCTTTTTCATCTATTCCAACTATTCTTAGGTTTTGTCTTTTGATGGCATCCTTAATTTCTTGGATGTTTTGTGCTTGGGACTTTTCTGATTTTCTTTTTTCCTTCAGTGAGGAGTCCATTACAGCCAGCGTATCCTCAGCTCCCGAGATTCTCTCTTCCATCTCTTGTATTCTATGGTTGATGCTTACCTTTGTGGTTCCTGATCTTTTCTCTAAGTTCTCCAGTTCCAGGTTCTTCTCCCTTTGTGTCTTCTTTATAGTTTCTAATTCCATTTAATGCTCTGTACCGTTTCCTTCAGCTGATTGACTGTGTCTCCTATATTGGTTGTTTCCTCTCTGTTTATCTTTAATTGTTCCTCTATGTGGGCAGTTAAATTCTTCTCCATTTCTTTGAGGGCCTTGTTCATTTCCTTTTTGTCTCTCTTTTTGTTCCTCCGGTATCTGCATAATCATAGCTTTCAGATAATTTTCCTGTGTCTCTGCTAAATTAAAATCTCCACTGCTTATGGGTGTTTCTGGTGGGTCCATGGTGTCCTGATTTTTGTTGGGTGAGTTCTTTCACCGATTTCTCGGCACTTGTTTATATATAATCAAGGAGCTGTTTGTGCTTTAAGGCTGTACTTCAGACTGGAACTGTCAATCTCTTGTGTCAGGAGTATTCTTCAAGAAGATCAGGGAGTTCTGTTGGTTTGTTAGTGTGTGTGTGTTGTCTCAGTTGAACTCTGTTGTGGGCTCTGTGTTCCTGGCTTTGTGCTCTGTGCTAGAAGCTGTGAGCACTGCAGGCTGGTCACCCCTCTGGTCTGGAGACTTTGCTCCTCACTCTGTGCTAGATGCTGAGTGTCCCGTTTTGAGATGTCAGCTGGGGGCTCTGTGCTCTACCCTGGGCTTGCTGCTAAGGGCTCTCCCCTGCACTGGAGACGTGGTGCCCCCTTCAGGGCCAGGGGCTGTGCACCACGGTCTGAGATGATATTTGGGGCACACACAGTGGGTCTGGATTGGTTGCAGGCGTTGCAGAGCAGTGTGCATCTGCTGTATGCAGGCCTGTCTGAAATGGTGCCCAAGGCCTTCTCAGACTGGCCCTTGGACTCACACAGGGACTTAGGTTGTTGCTGGCGGACCCGAGCTTGCAGGCAGGTTAAAACTGGCTCCTAGGCTCTCTCAGTCTGAGGTGTTTCCGGCGGACGTGATTGGTGTGCACCTGCTGAATGCCAGCTGGTTGAAGCTTCCCGCAGTGTGCAGGCCAGTAACAATGGTCTCCTAGGCCCTCCCAGTCTGGTTCGTGTACCTACCTGCACACACACACACAAGGACTGAGGTGGTATCTGGTGGACGTGATTGGTGTGCGCCTGCTATATGCCCGCTGGTTGAGACAGAACTGGGGTCTTTCTCAGACTGGCCCATGGACTCCCACACGGACTGAGGTGGTTATTGGCGGACCCACAGGCAGTGTGAAGGTCAGTCAAAACGGTATCCAGTTCCTCCTCCGTCTGGCCCAAAGGCTGTGAGACCCAGTCTGGTATTGCACCTGCGAGCGCCCAGCATGGCTGCTCGTTCAGATCCGAGCTGTGTGCCTCCGGTCACCCGGAGATTTTTCCGGGGAATAACTGAGTGTCCCTAGGATTTTCCCACTTGATTTCCTCACCGTAGGAGTTCCGATCACCTGGCAATCACAAATGGTGGTGTTTTAGGTCCCAGAGTTCAGTCTCCTGGTCGCTGCGTTGTTTCTGCTGTCCTGCTCCTCAGACATGGTGTCCTCTCCTGGCAGCCATCTTGGATCTCTCCATTTTCACTATTTTAATTCTACTGATCCCTGAGCACTGGAAATCTGACAGAGTGCTAATATGCAGAATATATAAAGAACTCAAGAATTTAAAAAGCAACAATTCAAGCAGTCCAATTAAAAATGGGGTACAGAGTTAAACAGAGAATTCTCAATAGAGGGATATGGAATGGCAGAGAAACACTTCAATAAATGCTCAACATCCTTAGTCATCAAAGAAATGCAAATCAAAATGACCCTGAGGTTTCACCTTACACCTATAGAATGGCTAAGATAAAAAACTCAAGTGACAATACATGCTGGACAGATTGTGGAGAGAGGGGTATACTCCTGCATTGCTGGCGGGAAGTAAACTTATAGAGCAACTTTGGAAATCAATCTGGCGTTTTCTCAGACAATTAAGAATAGTGCTTCCTCAAGATCCAGCTATTCCACTCGTAGGCATATATCCAAATTGTAGTCAAGTACACAACAAAGAAATTTGCTCATCCATGTACACAGCAGCTTTAGTCATAATAACCAGAAACTAGAAACAACCCAGATGTGCCTCGACAGAGGAATGGATACAGAAAATGTGGTACATTTACTCGTCAATTAAAAACAAGGAAAACATGAAATTTGCAGGCAAATGGTGGGATCTAGAAAATATCATCCTGAGTGAGGTATCCCAGAATGAGAAAGATACACATGGTATATACTCACTTATAAGTGGATATTGGACATATAATATAGGATAAGCATACTAAAGTCTGTACACCTATAGAAGGTAAGTGAGAAGGAGAACCCTGGGTAAGATGATCAATTCTCACTGAGAAAGGCAAACAGGATGGACATCAGAAGAAGGAGTAAACAGGGAACAGGACAGGAGCCTACCACAGAGGGCCTCTGAAAGACTCTTCCCAGCAAGGTATTAAAATATGCTGACAGCAGGGGGACCCAAGATGGCAGCAAGCAACACTCACAGTATCTGACAGGCAGAGGATCTGAAACTCTGAAATTGGTGAATGAAGGGGCAACTGAAGCCAGTAAATCAACGTTGAAGCTTCTTGAACAAGAGGGGACATCACATGAGCTGAGACCATTTAGATTCAGGTCACCCGTGGACTTCTCTGGGAACGAAGGGTGGCAAATATTCGAACCCCTTGGACTTTGCCTTTTTGGGCTCCTTCCTCTTTAGCATAGCCAGCCCATAGTGCCAGAGACTTTTAGCATAGAACTCACTTCCTGGGGACTGAGACAGCAGAGGTGAGGCTCCTAGCTCCTCAGCCACTGCTGCCAGTTGTACCAGCCTTAGTGGTCCCAGATCAGTGGCAAAATCCTTCTGAGCCCAGGGTCCATAGTACCAACATTTCTGTTCCGCAAGCAGTTGTATGGATTCCACAGGGCCTCCCAACCAGCAAACCTATGAGCCGCCCAATCCCTCAGTGGTGGACAGCCACCAAAGTCCACCAGACCCTCCAAACCACCCAGGTACAGCAGGCCTGCTGGGCCACCTAGGTCTGTGGACCACTGTTGTGGCTCCCTAGGAATTTCTAGCAGGCACCTGTACTGACCTCCGATTTCTGCTAATGCAGCTGGACTCCCAAGTTCAGCAGCTGCAGCACCACTGAGCTGATGGAGCTCATACACCTGCATTTGCCCAAGCAGGCCCAAACCTGAGAGTAGAGAACAAGTGGAACCCCTGTGCTTTCTGATTTGACCTGCTAGAGAGTGAGTATGCCTTCAAGAGCCGGCAGAGCTCCAGATCCAAGGTCCATTTAAGATAGCAGCCAGACATCAGATCTGTCCCACCCGCACGCCCACTGTCAGAAGCAGAGGGATTCTTGAGACAGTGTTCTAAATATTGAAGCCCCTTTTCTGTGGGTCTACCAGTGGAATTCAAGCAAATAACTCCTGGAGCTCAGTCAGAGCTGAATACCAGTGCCCTGTAGGCCACTGAGGTATTCAGGGAATCTGCACAAGCAAATTGCACCTGAGATCACCACCTGTGCCTGCGAACAACTTCAATGCCTGCAACCCCTTCTGTGCCTGAACCACGACCCTGTTTCACACTCCAGGCTTCTATATTCTTTAGCACCCTGTGCTTTAAGGCACACTTCCACATGCATGCACACGCTCTCCTGAATTTGCCCTTTTGCACCTGTTGACCTGCCTGTGGACCTGCCTCCCTTAGGTACAGCTGAAACACCAATGCAAGTGCTGAAACCACCAGAACTCTCTAATCTTCCTGAAGAATTCTCCTGACACGAGAGAAAGATGGTACCAGTCTGAAATTCAGCATCTAGGTACAAACAATGAAAGTTACAGATAAGCAAATGGCCAGAGAACTGCAAAAGAAGACATCCAACAAAATTCAAGACATCATGGCTTCACCAGCAACCCCCCAAATCAATGGCTACTCCAATTCATCAGAAACACAGGAAAATGATTTTAAAGCTATGCTTATCCGGTTATTAGAGGCACATAAAAAGGAAACAAAGAAAGCTCTCAAAGAAATAGCTACACAAATGGAGACAAATAAAAAGGAAATGAACAAAGCTCTCAAATAAACACAGACAAATATAGCCAAACAAATAGAAACACAAGTTGAAGCACAATTACTGGCATATAGAGAAGAAATGAACAACAACAACAAAAAAGACGCAATCATACAGAGACAGGAAAACACATTCAAACAGATGAAGGAAATGGTGCAAGATATGAAAACAGAATTAGAATCAATAAAGAAAAAAATAAACTGAGAAAACCCTGGAGCTGGAGAACTTAGAGAAAAGAGCAGAAACCACATAGGTAAAGCATCACCAACAGAATACAATAGATAGAACAGAGAATCTCTGGTGCTGAAGATACACTCACAGAAATTGATACTTCTCTCAAAGAAATAGTAAAATCAGAAAAGTCCCAAACACAAAACATCCAAGAAATCAAGGACACCATGAAAAGAGAAAATCTAAGAATAATAGGAATTGATGAAAAGGAAGATTCCAAGCTCCAAAATGTCTTCAAGAAAATCATAGAAGAAAATTTTCCCAACTTAAAGAAAGAGAAGTCCATAAACATACAAGAGGCCTACAGAACACCAAATAGACTAGAACAGAAAAGAAAATTCTCATGCCACATCATAGTAAAAACACTAAATCTACGAAACAAAGAAAAGATATCAAAAGCAGCCAGGGAAAAAGGCCAAGTAACATATAAAGGTAGACCTATCAGAATCACACTAGACATCTCATCAGAAATTATGAGGGCCAGAAGAGCCTGGGCAGAAGTCACACAGACTTTAAGAGACCACAAATGCCAAACCAGACTACCATACCGTCAAAGCTTTCAATCAACATAGATGGAGAAAACAAAACATTCCATGACAAAACTAAATTTAAGCAATGCCTACAGAGCAAACCAGCCCTACAGAAGATACTTGAGGGAAAACCCCAATCCAATGAAAACGACTACACCAAAGAAAACATAGGATACAGGTAATTTCCATACAAAAATTGAAAGAAAAGAAGCAATGAATCACAGTAAGACCACCAACTCCATAATACAAGGAACTAAAGATCATTGGTCACTATTATCTACCAACATCAATGAACTCAACTCTCCAATAAAAAGACACAGACTAACAGAATGGTTGGGGAAATGGGATCCAACATTCCAATGCATCCAAGAAACACACCTCTGCAACAAAGATAAATACTACCTCAGAGTAAAGGACTGGAAAATGTTTTTCAAGCAAATGGACCCAGAAAACAAGCTGGGGTAGCTATCCTTATATCTAATAAAATAGACTTTCAACCAAAATTAATCAAAGAAGATGAGGAGGGGCACTTCATTCTCATCAAAGGAAATGTCCACCAAGGGGACATCACAATGCTGAACATCTATGCCAGAAATACAAGAGCATGTACATTTGTAAATGAAACATTATTAAAGATGAAATCACACATTGATCCCAACACTTTAATAGTGGGAGACTTCAACATCCCACTTTTACCAAGGGACAGATCATCTAGACAGAAGCCAAATAGGGAAATAAAGACACTCACAGAAGCCCTAATTCAAATGGACTTTATAGATGTCTACAGAACTTTTCACCCAAACTCAAAGAGTATACCTTCTGTTCAGACCCTAATGGAACCTTCTTCAAAAGAGACCATATAGTTGGTCACAAAGCAAGATTCAGCATTTACAAGAAGATTGAAATAATCCCTTGTATCCTATCTGACCATCATGGTTTAAGCTGGACCTCAACAACAGCAGAAATAACAGGAAGCCTACATGCATATGGAAACTGAACAACTTGCCACTCAATGACAAACAGAAGAAATTAAAGACTTCCTAGAATTCAATGAAAATGAAGGTACAACATACCCCAAATTATGAGACATAATGAAAGCAGTGTTCAGAGGAAAATTTATAGCACTAAGGGCCTTCAAGAAGAAATTTGTAACATCTCATACAAGCAACTTAATGGCCCAACTGAAAGACTTAGGAAAAAAAGAAACAGATATACCCAAGAAGAGCAGACAGCTGGAAATAATCAATCAATTAGAAACAAATAAAACTATTCAAAGAATAATGAAACCAAGAGCTGGTTCTTTGAGAAAATCAACAAGATAGACAAATCCTTAGTCAAACTAATAGGCAGAGAGAATCTATCCAAATCAGCAAACGCAGAAATGAAAAGAGGAATATATCTACAGATACTGAGGAAATCCAATCAATCATTAGGTTGTACTACAAAAGCCTATATGCCACAAAATTTGAAAATCTAGTAGAAATGGACAATTTTCTTGATAGATTCCATATACCAAAGTTAAATCAAGATCAGGAAGAAATATTGAATAGTCCTATATCCCCCAAGGAAATCGAAGTAGGCTTCAAGAGTCTCCCTTCCATAAAATGTCCTGGGCCAAATGGTTTCAGTGCAGAATTCTACCAGACCTTCAAAGAAGTGCTAAAGAAATGCTAAACAAGTTCAAAGAAATGCTCTTCACACTAATTCACAAAATAGAAACAGAAGAAACATTAACAAACTCATTCTTTGAAGCCACAGTCACCTTGGTACCTGAACCAGACAAACACCCAACAACAATAGAGAACATCAGACCTGTCTCTATTATGAACATTGATGCAAAAATACTCAATAAAATATTTGCAAACCTAATCCAAGAACACATAAAAGATATCATCCACCATAACCAAATAGGCTTCATCCCAAGAATGCAAGGGTGATTCAGTATTCAGAAATCCATCAATGTAATCCACCATATAAACAAACTGAAGGAGAAAACCACATGATCATCTCCTTAGATGCTGAAAAAGCATTTGACAAAACCCAACACCCATTCATGTTTAAAGTCTTAGAGAGATCAGGGACACAAGGCACACACTTAAACATAATAAAGGCAATATACAACAAGCCTATAACCAACATCAAATTCAACAGAAAAAAACTTAAATCAATCCAACTGAAATGAGGGACAAGGCAAGGCTGCTCACTCTCTCCATATCTCTTCAACATAGTACTTAAAGTCCTAGCTAGAGCAAAAATAAAAATAAAAAATAAAAAAATAAAAAATAAAAAAAAACAACTAAAGGAGATCAAGGGGATACAAATCAGAAAGGAAAAGGTCAGAGATCAAAGTATCACTGTTCACAGATGATATGATATTATACCTGAGCGACCCCAAAACATTCAAACAGAGAACTCTGTCAGCTGATAAGTACATTTAGCAAAGTGGCTGGAGACAAAATTAACTCAAAAAAATCAGAAGCCCTCCTGTATACCCAAGACAAAAAAGGCCAAGAAAGAAATCAAGGAAACAACACCCTTCAAAATAGCAACTAATAACAGAAAGTACCTTGGGGTGACTCTAACCAAACAGGTGAAAGACCTGTTTGGAAGAAACTTCAAGTCTCTGAAGAAAGAAATTGAAGAAAATATCAGAAGATGGAAAGATCTCCCATCCTCATGGATCAGTAGGATTAACATAGTGAAAATAGCCATTCTGCCAAAAGCAATCTTCAGATTCAATGCAATTCCCATCAAAATATCAGCACAATTCTTTACAGACCTTGAAAGAAAAAATATCACCTTCATATGGAGAAACAAAAAAAAACCCAGAATTTCCAAAATGATCCTGTACAACAACAGAGCATCTGGAGGTATCTCCATTCCTGATCCTATGCTGTATTACAGAGCAGTAGTAAATGCTATTGGCATAGAAACAGAATGGTGGATCAATGGAACCGAATAGGAGACCCAAAAATAAACCTACACAACTATGAACACTTGATTTTTGACAAATAAAGCCAAAAACATTCAATGGAAAAAAGACAGCATATTAATGGTGCTGGTCCAACTGGATGTCTACATGCAGAAAAATAAAAATAAATCCATATTCATCACCGTGCACAAAACTAAAATCCAAGTGGATCAAGGACCTCAACATAAAACCAGACACACTAAATTGGTTAGAAAAAAAAAGTGTGGAAGAGCCTAGAACTCATTGGCACAGAGGACAACTTGCTGAACAGAACACCAACAGCACAGGCTCTAAGATTAACAATCAATTAATGGGACCTCATGAAACTGAAAAGCTTCTGTAAAGCAAAGGACACTGTTGTCAGAACAAAATGAGAGCTTACACACTGGGAAAGGATCTTCACCCACACTATATCTGACAGAGGTCAGATATTCAGAGTATATAAAGAACTAAAGAAGTTCAAAAGCAATAAATCAAGCAATCCAATTAAAAATAGTGTATGGAGGTAAACAGAGAATTCTCTGTAAAAGAATATAAAATGGCAGAGAAACAGTTAAAGAGATGCTCAACATCCTTAGCCACCAGGGAGATGCAAATAAAAATGACCCTGAGATTTCACATTACACATGTCAGAATGGCTAAGATCAAAAACTCAAGTGACAACACATGCTGGAGAGGATGTAGAGAAAGAAGAACCCTCCTCCATTGCTGGTGAGAATGTAAACTTGTACGACCACTCTGGAAATCAATCTGGTGCATTCTCAGACAATTAGGAATACTACTTTCTCAAGATCCAACTGTACCACTCCTAGACATATATCCAAAAAAGATGCACAAGTACACCACAACAACATTTGCTCAACCATGTTTATAGCAGCTTTATTCATAATAGCCAGAACCTGGAAACGACCCAGATGTCCATCAAAGGAGAAATGGATACAGAAATTGTGGTAATTTTACACAATGTAATACTACTCAGCATTTAAAAACAAGGAAATCATGAAATTTGCAAGCAAATAGTGGGATCTAGAAAAGATCATCCTGAGTGAGGCATCTCAGAAGCAGAAATACACACATGGTATATACTCATTTATAAGTGGACAGTAGGCCCATAAGATAGGATAAACACACTAACACCTGTACACCTAGAGAAGCTAAAAAAGAAGGAAGACTCGGGGTAAGATGATCAGTCTTCACTTAGAAAGAAAAATGGGGGAGATCCAAGATGGCTGCCACGAGAGAACACTGTGTCTGAGGAGTAGGAGAACAGAAACAATGCAGCGACCAGGAGACTGAACTCTGGGACCTAAAACTCCAGCATTGTGAGTGCCAGGTGAGCGAAACTCCTACAGTGAGAAAATCAAGTGGGAAAACCCTAGGGACACCCAGTTATTACCTGGAGAAATTTCCCGGTGACCAGCAGAGCACAGCTCAGATCTGGACGAGCGGCTGTACTGGGCGCTGGCACCCGCCATTGTAGACTGGATCACACAGTCTCGCAGGCAGTCTCAGGAGGAGCCTGGTGCCGTTTTCACTGAACTGTGCCCTATGAGCGCACACTGCACCCGGGTTCTGCTTCGACCCGCGGGTGTGCTGCAGGCTCGGACCTATCATCAGAACCACATCAGACTGAGTGGATTGGGAGACCATTTTGACCAGTCCGCACATTGCTGGGGCGCGAGCCGAATGCTTCTGCCAGCAAAAACTCAGTCAGTGTGTGAGTCCCCCAGCGGATCTGGGAGGGTCCCGAGTTCTGCATCAACCCAGGGGTGTGCGGCAGGCACAAACCGATCACGGGAACCACCAAAGACTGAGTGGATTGGGGGACCATTTGGACCAGTCCGCACACTGCGGGGGCACGGGCTGAATGCTTCCGCCAGCAAAAACTCAGTCAGTGTGTGAGTCCGCCAGCAGATCTGGGAAGAACCCGAGTTCTGTCTCATCCCACGGCTGAGAGGATCCTGGGACCATCTTGACCAGACCGCACACTGAGGGCGAAAGCTGCACGCATCCGCCAGCAAAAACCCCAGTTCCAGTGTCTGTCCACAGGCCAGACAGAGAAGGCCTCAGGCACCATTTCAGACAGCCCTGCATACAGCGGATGCACACAAACCCAAACCCACTGTGTGTGCCCCAAATATCATCTCAGACCGTGGTGCACAGCCCCTGGCACAGAAGGAGGCGCCAAATCTCCATTCCAGGGGAGAGCCCTTAGCAGCAAGACCAGGGCGGAGTCCACAGCCCCCAGCTGACATCTCAAACCTGGACACTCAGACTCTGGCACAGAATGAGGAGTAAAGACTCCATACCAGAGGGGTGACCAGCCTGCAGTACTCACAGCTTCTAGCACAGAGCACGAAGCTGGGCACACAGAGCTCACAACAGAGATCAACTGAGACAAAACACACACCGCAAACCACCGGAAATCCCTGATCTACTTGAAGAATACTCCTGACACAAGAGATTGACAGTTTCAGACGGACGTACAGCCTTAAAGCACAAACAGCTCCCTGATTAT
>JAQQSO010006457.1:0-11298 GCA_028658305.1 Pachyuromys duprasi
AAAAAAAAAAGCCCACAGTATTTGCAACCATTAAACCATAATTATGGTCCTCACTTCAAATAAACTGGACAAGTAAACTAAAAAAAAAAAATAAAAATAAAAATGAAAAAAATATTTGCCTTTAAAAAGACATATTACTAAAGAATTCACAATTTATTTACATCACCCAACAACAGCAGATTTTAAAGATGTTTTAATTTTAATATACTGGTGCTTGCTGTTATGCATTTTGAAATGTTTTCAGTATCAGGCATGTAATCTTATGGTTTCATTGCAATATGACAAAAATAATATCAGTAATAATTCTTGAATTATGAAGAACTTCAAATGTTTCTGTGGCATTTGGGCACAGAGGAAAAAAAGAGCTCACAAAATTTAATACTAACAAAAAAGTGGCCAAAGAAAAACAATCATTTTCAAAACATACATAGAAAATCAATAGAAAATTTATCTATAAATGCCTGACATCTTATTAAACCAACTGAAAGTCTTCTCATTTAAAACAATCATTTCGCAAGTGTTTGGAATTTTCCCAGATAAATGGAAGGATTATAGGGCTTTGCAATCAAATATATCTGGATTTGATTAGCTAAATGACCTTGGAGATTGAACCTTTCTGAACTTCAGTTCTTATTTATTAAATGGATTTAATAAGAACAACTGCTAAGTGTGTTTGGGAGGATTAAATGTATTTATGATAGCATCTGGAACCTAGGAAACACTCTGAATATATAATATTTCAGGTGATGAAAAACATGCAATTAAAGTATGAGAGTACTGTCCATCTGTCAATAAATATTTTTATTTAATAATGTACCTGGCAGCAGGATTCTGACAATTTAGTTGAAAAATGAATGTAATATCATCCTACTCCACCCCAAATTACTGGTGAGACTGGACAATAAATGTAACTAGGAAAAGAGGAGATGAGAACAGTGCAGGGAATAGTTCCTCAATAAATTGCCGTTGACTATATGTAACACACAGTATTGCAAAGTGGAGGCAGAAAGGAAGAGTAAGCACAGTGGGATAAACCCTATCGAAGAAGAAATTGCCTCATGGCTCTATGCAGTAAAATCTGCATGACAAAGGTGCTACGTATTAAAAAAAGATCAAAATAAATATTTAAACCAATTTATGTAGAGTTTTAGAAACGTCTAAGAATTTAGATGTAGTGACTAGATAAGATCAAAATTGATTCAATGACCATGAAATAACAAGTTTATTCCTCCAGATAGTGAAGAAGAGCCAGTGAGGCAGCTTTTATTAGAGCAGGAACTTACACTGTTTAGCTTTTACATCTGAAGATTTAGAGCTGAGAAATGGGAAGCTACAGTGAAGCAATTTCTTAGACTTCTGCTTTAGCAAATTATAGATAGAAATAGCTATGCTACAAGAACTGTAAAATGTGAGGAAAAAATTGGCGTGTGTTGAAACTCTGCAAATCACAATGAGTTTCAAATGAGGTGAAAGTAATTTGGCTCTCAGAAGAAAAGAGATACAGATAAAGATACAAAATATAGACACATATCTTAAGAAATAAATACTTCACTGTTGCCAATAGGGGTTGAACATACTGTAGATAGTTGATGTATTTGGATATTGCAGTCAAATATAATTTATAATTTACTGAGTTCTTGTTGTTTATTTATATGTGTGTGTGCACATAGGACATTATATATTCATAAATCACTTAGTTAAGTACACAGAAAAAATATAATGACCATAATCAAGAAACTTGCATCTTGTTCTAAATCTTGAATTGCTTTCTTTTTTTTTTTTTTCATTTAATTGAGTTTTTCACTGAGTGAAGACTGTAAGGTGTTTAGTGAGAGGTTATTGACATAGGTATTTAAAGGTACTGGAGCTAGTACCTAACTTCTATGAAGAAAAGAACAATATGAAAACATTACAACAAAGTATGTGAAAAAGAAATAAAGAAAAATGAACAATACAAAAGAGGGACTTAGGGCCTGACTTTGGTATCCAAAGTTTCAGAAGCACTAAAGCCCAGTCAAAGGTAAAGTGGTACATACAAGTCTTCTCTGATGATCTTTCCTCAACCCCAGCCCTTACCATCCCCCCAAAAGTAAGAGACTAGGCAGGAAGTCAATGAAAAGAACTTTAGAAAACTGTGATAAAAATGCGAAAGTGATCCTCGGTTGGAGTATAAGTCTCAGAAAACACCCCTGTTTTCAGATTTTTTTCTGTGGTTGTATTGCTCTCCTTGTAGTGTTCCTGTCCTCTCCAGATATTTCATTCATTCTTTCTTCTTTATGTTTTGAATTTTTTATTATTGAATATTTCATATTAATTACAATTTATTCACTTTGTATTCCAGCTGTAACCCCCTCCCTCATACCCTCTCAATCCCACCCTCCCTCTTCTTCTCCTATGCCCCTCCCACAGTCCAATGATAAGAGAGGTCTTCCTTCACTTTTATCTGAGCATAGTCTATCAAGTCTCATCAGGACTGGCTTCTTATTCTTCCGCTGTGGACTGGTAAGTCTGCTCCCCACTCAGGTGGAGGTGATCAAAGAGCCAGAAGCTGGAAACAATCCAGATGTCCCTCAAATGAGGAATGGACACAGAAATTGTGGTACATTTACACAATGGAATTCTACTCAGCAATTAAAAACAGGAAATCATGAAATTTGCAGGCAAATGGGGGGGATCTGGAAAAGATCATCCTGAGAGAGCTATCTCAGAACCAGAAAGACACACATGGTATAAATTCACTTATTAGTGGATATTAGACATATAATATAGGATAATCATACTAAGATCTGTACACCTAAGGAAGCTAATCAAGATGGAGGACCCTGGGTAAGATGCTCAACCCTCCAGGTATTTCTATCTCTCCCTTTTTTCATAAGATCTGTGGCTTGCTCTTTGATCACCTCCCCGACAGGGGTGTGCAGCCATACCAGACCATAGAGGAAGACAATGCAGCCTCTCCTGATGAGACCTTATAGACTAGGATCATATGGAAGGAGAGGAGGACCCCCCATCAGTGAACTGGGGGAGGGGTATGGATGGAGAAGAGGGAGGAAGGGATTGGGAGGGGAAGAGGAAGGAAGCTACAGGTGATATACAAAGTAAATAAACTATAATTAATGAAAATAAAATATATAAAAATGCTAAAGTGTAACTCTCCACACTTAGATGACTTCTGACTACGATGTGTGTAGGGAAGGACTTGGTTTTCTTTAAGGGGCTGGGAATCTGACCATTCTCCATTGAGCATATGAACAACACAAATTGAATGTACCTGGGTGTACCTGGGAGGACTGGGAAGTGAGGGTGCTCTGGTTCATGATGTTAAATTCCCAAATAATCAAAATCAATAAAAATATTATGTTGAAAACTGAAGAAAATAAAGATAAACCTTTGTCATAGGGTTGTAATCAATTTTGTAATTTTGGTTTCTTAAAAAAAAACATAAAAATATGTGGGAACATGTTTTTGTTTTAATCCAGGTGAGGCTTGTTCACACCAGGTGACTATGATATGCCTCGTGCTCTAGCAGAGCTGTCTGTGTTTTTTTCCAGATGTAGGCAGCTTCTTCAAGTATATGACATTTGGAATTCTGGGAACTTTTCATAGGGTATATAAATACTAGGGCCCTGAGCGGCAGTGCTGCTGTTCTCACCTGGATGGTAGTTGGACAGTGCTGTTTTGGGATTTGTTAAGTTGTCATGTGTAAAGGAACAAGAAGAAATTTCATATCCTGAGGAGAAAGAACAAACTTTCCCTAAGGAACTTGATGCCCCTAATCAGCAGAAAGTAGTCTAAGGATAATCTTACCCTCTTTCCCTTCTGTTTTTTTTTTTTCTCTCTCTCTCCTATCTAGTTTTAGGGGGGTTAATGAGAGTGGAAGAGAGAAAATGGCACCTACAAAGTAGAATATTTCTGCTACAGAGGGTATTACATCATCTCATACTTTAGCTCTTCACAAAGGAAAAAAATAGAAGGAGAAACCATATTGATTTTGGCACATGGTTACAAGTAGCTTTCCAGCTGAGGTGAGGTTTAAGATATTAAGGTATCCAGGGACTACGACTTCACACTTGAAGTATGAAAGGTAAGTGCAGACTTGTCTTTTGAGAGCTACAATAGAGACAATTTTATTTTTCCCCCACATAGGAAAAATGGTCTTTACTTTTGAAGAAAGGAGAGTTTAGAAAGTTAATAGAAAAAGTGAGAGAATGCAAAACATCCTGAAAAGGCATGAACAGTGGGAAGATATTGATCAAATGTGCTCTTGTGTAGATCCAGAATAAAAAAGGACCAACTACTCAAATACCAGTTTTTAAAAAGTGGAAGAGCCTTCTTTTATGATTCAGAAACAAGGAAATAGTCAAAAGCATGTGAAGCAGCTGAAGACTGGATACCTACTGGGAAGGACAGAATAAGAATTGATCACAAAATGAACGAACAAATGATTGAGCTACAGGTCCTGATCTCTGCCCTTGGCAACAGTAACACCATGCCATGTCTATGGGATTTATACACCAACTTTCCTGTTCTGGAAGGCAAAACAGGGGTACTTCAGGCTGTGATAATATAAGTGTCTCTAACACTCAGTGCAAAGTGATCAGTGAGCTTGTGGTAGTATGAAGCAGAACAAGAAATAAAAGTCTCAGAATACAGCCAAGCCAAGAAGGTGAAAGAATTTAATTTGGTATAGATAATATTTCTGGGAGAGCTCTAGTTTCAGGCTTAACACTACACCCTAATATGCGAAGAAAGAAAAAGAAGAGGTATTGTAGGAACACAGGCCAACTATCCAACCATAAGGGAGATGTGAAGGTAGAAAATGGATAGGGTAAAACATTGTGATTCATTTACTGAAAAATAATTTAACTTCCAATTGTTGGTCAAATCTGAGAGGCCAGGCCTTTCCATTGACGCACTGTGGTTATATCAATGAGAAATGTCTCCCTTAAGGCTCAACTGTTTGAATACTTAGTCCTCAGTTGATGATGCTGTTTGGGTGGTTGTGAAACTTCTAGGGGGTGGAGCCCTGTTGGAGGAAGTATATTACTGGCTTGGAGAAGTTACAGCCTCAGTCTACTTCCAGTTCCCAAGTTGTTTCTATGGTTGCCTGCCATTATGGACTCTCCTTTTGAATCCATGCATCAGAATAAGCTTTCTTCCTTAAGTGGCTTCTGGTCAGCACTCTATTTTTTAATGTCATTGAGTCGAGGAGGTCAAGACTGTGTTGCCAGGATATTGTGGCGTTATTAAAGCAATCACTAAGCCACCAAGCACAACGACAGAGAATAGCCCAAAGCAGAAAAATCATGCAAATAATCATTTCGACAGCACTCCAAGTCAGTCAGAACAGTCTCCAGATGGGGAGATAAGAGACGTGAAGGTCACTAAAAATTATAAGAGCAGATGACAACACTGAATTTAAAGTTTTCTAAGTTACCAATGATAGACAAGAGTTGTACTTACAATTCCTACTGGTCCAGTAACACAGGAGGTGCACAGATTTATAAAAAAATTTCAGATATGTGTGAAGGTGGGTGCAATGATTCTTTCTGTTGTTGTTGTTGTTGCTATTTTAATTTTACTTTTTTATTTATTACAATTTATTCACATTGTATCCCAGCTGTAGCCCCTTCCCTTGTCCCGTCATTATCTCACCCTCCCTCACTCTTCTCCTCCCATGCTCCTCCCCAAATCCCCTGATAGGGGAGGTCTAACTCCCATTCCGTCTGATTCTAGCCTATCAGGCCTCATCAGGACTGTATGGCTTGTCTTCCTCTGTGATACTTAACATGATAAATAGTACTTAAGAAATGTAGGTATTCATCATCCTCATCAAAATTTGATATTTTCAAACTTTTGAAATCTAATGACTCTTAAGTTTATACAATGATATTTAATCTACCTTTAATATGCATTTTACAGATAATTGAGGCATTTGAAGAGTTATTTTTTTCATATGCTTGCTATTTTTGTTAGTACTTTATCCATTTTTACACCTGTTCTAATATTGATGCTGGGTTGCTGTTTGATTGAACTGTATAATTTAATTGTATCTTCTTGCAATCCATTTATCTTTGTATATCACTTTCTCCATTTAGGCATCTTTTAATTTTTTTCAATAGTATTTTCTTAGTGTTAAAGGTAGAGATGTTGTGTTGCTTATATATTTCTATATATATACATACATATATATATGTACATGTATATTACATGTATATACACACATATATATGTATATATGTATATATATATATATATATGACACACTAAACCTGTTAGAAGAAAAAGCGGCGAAGAGCCTTGAACTCATTGGCATGGGAGACAACTTCCTGAACAGAACACCAAAAGCATACACTCTAAGATCAACAATCAATAAATGGGACCTCATTAAACTGAAAAGCTTCTGTAAAGCAAGGGACACTATCATCAGAGAAAAACAGCCTACAGACTGGGAAAGGATTTTCACCAACGCTATATCTGACAGAGAGATAATATCCAGAATATATAAAGAACTCAAAAGTTAAATAGCAACAAATCAAGTGATCCAATTAAAAATGTTGTACAGAGCTAAACAGAATTCTTTATAAAGGAATATTTAATGGCAGAGAAAAACTTAGAGATGATCAATGTCCTTGGCCATCAGAGAGATGAAAATCACAACAACCCTGAGATTTCACCTTACACCCATCCATCAGAATGGCTAAGATCAACAACTCGAGTGACAACACATGCTGCAAAGGATGTGGAGAAAGGGGAATCCTCCTCCATAGCTGGTGGGAATTTAAGCTTGGACACATTGGAAATCAATCTGGCACTTTCTCAGAAAATTAGGAACAGCGATAACTCAAGATTCAGCTATACCACTCCTAGGCATACATGCAAAATATGCTCAAGTACACAACACAGACATTTGCGCATCCATGTTTAAGGCAGCTTTATTTATAATAGGCAGAATTTGGAAACAACCTTGACGTCCCTCAAGTGAGGAATGTGGCACATTTATACAATGGAATACTACTCAGCAATTAAAAACAAGGAAATCATGAAATTTGCAGGCAAATGGTTGGATCTAGAAAAAGATCATCCTGAGTGAGGTATCCCAGAAGCAGAAAGACACACGTGGCATATACTCACTTAAAACTGGAGATTAGACATATAATATAGATAAACACACTAAAATCTGTGCACCTAAAGAAGCTAAGCAAGAAGGAGGACCCTAGGTAAGATGATCAATCTTCACTCAGAAAGGCAAATGGGATGGGCATTGGAAGAGAGAGAAAACAGGGAACAGGATAGGAGCCTACCACAGAGGGCCTCTGAAGGACTCTACTCAGCCGGGTATCAAAGCAGATGCTGAGACTCATAGCCAAACTTTGTGCAGAATATAGGCAATGGAGAGCTAGAAAGACTTGAAGGGGGCAGGAGCTCTACAAGGAGAACAACAGAACTAAAAAATTATGGGCCTAGGGGTCTTTTCTGAGAATGATATTCCAACCAAGGCCCATGCATTGAGATAACCTAGAACCTCTGCACAGATGTAGCCCATGGCAGCTCAGTGTCCAAGTGGGTGTCCTAATAAGGGGAGCAGGTGCTGTCTCTGATATGAACTCAGTGGCTGGCTCTTTGATCACCTCTCCCTGAGCGGGGAGCAGCCTTACCAGGCCACATAGGAAGACAATATATCCAGTCCTGATGAGACTTGATAGACTAGCATCAGAAGAAGGAAAGGAGGACTTCCCCTATCAGTGGACTTGGGGAGGAGCATGGGAGGAGATGAGAGAGTGAGGGTGAGATTGCGATGGAATGAAGGAGGGGGCTACAGCTGGGATACAAGTGAATAAACTGTAATTAATTAAAAAATGAATAAATTTAAAAATTAAAAAAAATAAATGTAGTATCATCACTAGGTAAGACTCTACATTTCATGTCAAAAGCTCTGTGTCCTAAACAGTCATATGTTCTCTCTCATGTTCTCTTCCTCTGTCTCTATCTCTTTTTCCTGCCCCACTCTTCATTCACTCTTTCTCACACAATCCAGTTTCTCACACAGAAATTGGCTAGAGTTTTGTGTGCAAGTCACAGAGTTTGGTTAGAATGATGAGGTAGGAGAAGCTTGCCAAGCTTCATGATGGATTGCAAAACAAAGACAGAGGAAAAGAATGTACTTTATATTACATTTTATCTTACTCAAGTAATCTGCCAGAAGCAGCCATAGTTGACAGAGCAATTAATTTCTCAATTTAATAGTTTGAGGTGAATTGCCTTAAGAAATTCTCTGTTAGAGAGCAAAGCCTGTGCAAGCCTTTGTAGACAACATAATTAAAGGTAGATTGTTATTTCTTTGTTAATAAATGAATTTTGAGTATGACAATGAACACATAATTTGTGGGTCTCTAAATGAAAACACATTTGAAACAATAACACTCTAGGCTATATGTTTATTAATGGTACAAAAACAAATGGTCTGGAACAGGGTGAGAGATTTCAAGGAATTAGTATTAAATGATCTAGCTGAGAAATAAAATTCATATTAGATTCTAACAGCCTTGGGTGTAGAAAGTTTTACTGGGTTTCTAGACATTATAGACTAGACTAAAATTTACAAAGTAACTCATTAAATAAAAAGTAAACAAAAGTAGGAATTCTTTATAGACAAATACATGAGTATTTGAGTGTTGGAACATAAAATATATGAACGCATCTCAAAAGTCACATGCTTTAGTATATATTTTATCAGCATGCATGCAATTCTTATATAATCATACATATGTGATTTATGAAACTTGTGAATATCATATTTTATTTAGATCCTTACTCATCGATAGAAAATAAACTTGGTGAGATTTTAATAAATTTGAGCTGTATAGTAAAGGTATTTTTATTAATTTTAGAAGGAAGCACATTCTAAGATGTCATGAAAATATCAGTCAACAGTGTTGAATTCCAGTAAACAGGTAAAACACCACAATTGAATGATATTTTTTTCAGCTGCAGCTCCTGGCTATTAGCTACTTAAATTCATTTTGAATTACTCTCAGGTTTTCCAGAATATTTTGTATATGACTGGCAACAAACCAAGAATGCAGCTTTAAAAAGCAATAAATGTCCATGTAAAAAATCTGTAAGCAACTGATAAAAGTACCTTCTTAACATGATGACTAATGATATAATACGCTAAATATTAAATGTGACAAGTTGAGCAAGGACTGATAGAAAACATATTAGCCTGTATCTTGGTCCAATGATGTTTTAATGGTTCAGAACAGATGTTTTAATGGGTAAAAAGTTATCTAATTTGCACAGAGTTTAGAGTTACATAACCATTTAAAAACTGGTCATCTTTTAAATTGGAATTTTTACAAAACACAATGTTTGGAACCTATGCTGGTCATATTTTACTATTAAAGTGTAATTTTCCATAAGCCTTTAAAATGGTTTTGTATGTCACCTCGAAATCTATGTGAACTTCTAGTATTTATGTGATGGAGCAAGTGGTGAGAACCTCTCAGAATTGATTAGATATGGAGGACAGAACCTTTTTGGGTCATCTCAACTCAGATGCTGGCTCTTTGATCATCTCCCCCTGAGGCAGGTACAACCTTACCAGGCCACAGAGGAAGACAGTGCAGCCAGTCCTGATGAGACCTGATAGGCTAGGGTCGGATGGAAGTGGAGGAGGACCTCCCCTATCAGTGGACTGGGGGAGGGTCATGAGAGGAGATGAGGGAGGGAGGGTGTGATTGGGAAGGGATGAGGTAGGGGCTACAGCTGGGATACAGAGTAAATAAATTGTAATATATACATATATCAATTATATATATGTATATAAAATATCCAAGAAGTGTACCTAAAGTAAAAAAAACAAAAAGTGAATGCTTGTTTATTATTGTTATGAATCTTGCTAAATAAGATTAACTAGAAATTATAAAATTTTTGGCTGCTTTCCTTCAAATGTTGCATCCCAATATCATAAGCACACTTTTATCAGGAAGCCAAATTTTTCAAACTAATTTCATTGAGAGTCAGACAGCAGTCTTCTAGCATGAAAAATAAGAGTAAGAAGACCAACAGCCACCTCATTCCGTGTGTGTGTCCACGGGCCAAACTGAGAAGGCCTAGGGCACCATTGCAGACCTGCCTGCATACAGCAGGTGCACACTGCTCTGCAACACCTGCATCCACTCTAGACCAAGTGGGTGTGCCCCAATTATCATCTCAGACTACGGTGCACAGTCCCTGGCCCAGAAGGGGGCACCAAGTTTCTAGTCCAGGGGAGAGCCCTTAGCAGCAAGCCCAGGGCGGGGCACAGAGCCCCAAGCTGACATCTCAAACAGGGACACTCAGCCTCTAGCACAGAGTGAGGAGACAAACCTCCAGACCAGAGGGGAGACAGACTAGAAGCAGTGCTCACAGCTTCTAGCACAGAGCATGAAGCTGGGCACACAGAGCCCACAACAGAGTTCAACTGACACAACAACACACACTATCAAACAACTGGAACCCCCTGATCTTCTTGAAGAATACTCCTGACACAAGAGATTGACAGTGCCAGTCTGAACAGTTCCTTGGTTATATATAAACAAATGCCCAGAAATTGGTGAAAGAACTCACCCAACAAAAATCAGGACACCATGGCCCCACCAGAAACACCCAAAAGCAGTGGAGTTTTTAATTCAGCGGAGACACAGGAAAATTATGTTAAAGCTATGATTATGCAGATATTGGAGGAACAAAAAGAGAGACAAAAAGAGGAAATGAACAAGGCCCTCAAAGAAATGGAGAAGAATTTAACTGCCCACATAGAGGAACAATCAAAGATAGACAGAGAGGAAACAACCAAAATAGGAGACACAGTCACTCAGTTGAAGGAAACGGTGCAAAACATGAAAACGGAATTAGAATCTACAAAGAAGACACAAAGGGAGAAGAACCTGGAACTGGAGAACTTAGAGAAAAAGATCAGGAACCACAAAGGTAAGCATCACCAATAGAATACAAGACATGGAAGAGAGAATCTCAGGAGCTGAGGATACTCTGGCTGAAATGGATTCCTCACTAAAGGAAAAAATAAAATCGGAAAAGTCCCAAACACAAAATATCCAAGAAATCAAGGATGCCGTCAAAAGACGAAACCTAAGAATAATTGGAATAGATGAAAAAGAAGACTCCAGGCTCCAAGGACAAGAAAATATTTTTAAGAAAATCATAGAAGAAAATTTTCCCAACTTAAAAAAAGAAATGTCCATAAACATACAAAAAACCTACAGAACACCAAATAGACTAGACCAGAAAAGAAAT
>JAQQSO010006458.1:0-11298 GCA_028658305.1 Pachyuromys duprasi
GAGACTGTGTGATCCAGTCTATAATGGCGGCTGCAGGCACCCAGCGGGACTACTCTTTCAGTTCAGAGCTGTGCGCAGCTGGTCAGCGGGAAATTTTTCCAGGTAATAACTGGGTGTCCCTAGGGTTTTCCCACTTGATTTTCTCACTGTAGGAGTTCCACTCACCTGGCACTCACAATGCTGGCGTTTTAGGTCCCAGAGTTCAGTCTCCTGGTCGCTGTGTTGTTTCTGCTCTCCTACTCCTCAGACACAGTGTTCTCTCGAGGCAGCCATCTTGCATCTCCTCCATTATATGGAAATGAAAATATTAAAGAAAGTACAAACTGAAAAAATATCCTGGAGAGGGAGAATTTAGGAAAGAAAACAGGAACTACAGAGGTAATCATTACCAACAATATACAAGTGGTAGACAAAAGAATCACAGATGTAGAAGGCACAATGGAAGAAACTGATGCATCTATCAAAGAAAATATTAAATTAAAAAAATCCAGACACAAATCATGCAAGAAATCAAGGACACCATAAAAAACAAAAACCTAAGAATAATAGGAATAGAAGGAAGAAGAGATTCTATGCTCCAAGAACCAGAAAATATTTTCAACAAAATCATAGAAGAAAATCTCCCCAATCCTAAGAAAGTGGTGCTTATAAGCATTCAAGAGGCCTCCAGAGCACCAAACAGAATAGACCAGAAAGGAAAACCGTGCAGCCACATAATAATAAAAAACTAACTCTACAGAAAAATGAAAAAAATATTAACAGCTTCAAGGGGAAAAGGCCAAATAACATACAATGACAAACCTATCAGATCACACCTGACTTCTCAGCAGAGACCAAAAAAGCCAAAAGGGCTTAGGCAGATGTCTTGCAAAACCTAAGGGATCACAGATGCCAGTCCAGACTTCTATACCAGCAAAACTTTCAATCACCATGAAGAAAACAATATATTCCACTACAAAACAAAATTTAAACAATCTCTATGCATAAACCCAGCCCTAAAGAAGATACTAGAATGAAAACTCCCACCCAAGGAGGTTAACTACACCCCCCCCAACCAAAAAAAGACAGGATATAAATAACTTCGTTACAGCCAAACCAAAAGAAAAGCACACAAACAAACTACTGAAAACAACATTAAAATAAAATGAACTAACAGTCACTGGTCATTAATATCTCTCAATATCAATGGACTCAACTCTCCAATAAAAAGACACAGATTAACAAAATGGATGTGCAAACAGGACCCATCATTCTGCTGTACACAAGAAACACACCTCAATCACAAAGATATAAATTACCTGAAAGTGAAGGACTGGAAAAAATGTTTTTCAAGCAAATGGACCCACTAAGCAAGTAAGAATAGCCATTCTAATATCTAATAAAATAGACTTTCAAGCAAAATTAATCAAAAGAGATGAAAAGGACACCATACTTATGAAAGAAAAATTCTACCGAGATGATATCTCATTCTGAACACATACAAGAGCATACATTTGTAAAAGAAACATTAATAAAGCTTATATCACACATTGATCCTCATATATTAATAATTGGAGACTTCAACACCCCACTCTCATGTGGACAGGTGAACAAAACAGAAACTTAACAGAGAATTAATGACACTAGCAAGTGTCATGATTCAAATGGACCTAACAGACATGTACAGAAATTTTCACCCAAATGCAGAATATACCTTCTTCTCAGCACCTCATGGAACCTTCTCCAAAGCTGACGATATAGTCAGTCACAAAGTAAGCATCAACAAATACAGGTAGATTAAAATAATTCCTTGTATCCTATCAGATCACCATAAAATAAAGCTGGACCTCAACAACAACTAAAATAGCAAAAAGCCTACAAAAACTAAACAACTACTCAATGACAACTGGGTCAGGGAAGAAATAAAGAAATAAATTAAATATGTCCTAGAATTCAATGAAAATGAAGGCACAACATACACAAACTTATGGGAAACAATAAAAGCAGTGCTAGGAGGAAAATTCAAAGCACATCAAGTGCCTTCAAGAGGAAAGTTGAAACATCTCCTACAAGCAACTCAACAGTACACCTAAAAGCCCTAGGGGAAATAAAAGGATACAAACAACAGTAGTAGATGGTTGGAAATAATCAGACTAAGGGCTTAAATCATTAAACCAAAACCAAAGAGGACAATTTAAAAAAATCAACAAAACCAAGAGCTGGTTCTTTGGGAAAATCAACAAGATAGACACACCTTTAACCAAACAAACAAAAAGGAAGAGGGAGAGTATACTAGTTAATGAAATTAGAAATGAAAAGTGGGACATAACAACAGCCACTGAGAAAATTTAAAGATTTATTAGATCTTCAAAAACAAAATGTGAAAGTCTAAATGAAATGGACAATTTTCTTAATAGATTCCAAAGTTGAATCAAGATGAGGTAAACAAATTAAATAGTCCTATATCCCTAAGAAAATAAAAGCAGTCATCAAAAGTCTCCCATCCAAAAAAAAATCCCAGGGCCAGATGGTTTCAGTACAGAATTCTACCAGACCTTCAAAGAAGAGCTAATACCAATACTCATCAAACTATTCCACAAAATAGAAACAGAAGAAACATTACCAAACTCATTTTATGAGGCCACAGTCACCTTGGTACCTAAACCTCACAAAGACCCAACAATGAAAGAGAATTTCAGGCCAATCTCCCTTATGAACATCGATTCAAAAATACTCAACAAAATACTTGCAAATCGAATACAACAACACATCAAAGATATCATCCACCATGACCAAGTAAGTTTCCTCCCAGGCATGCAAGGGTGGTTCAATATACGCAAATCCATCAATGTGATCCACCACATAAACAAACTGAAGGAGAAGAACCACATGATCATCTCCTTAGATGCCAAAAAATCTGACAAAATCCAACATCCATTCATGTTTAAAGTATTGGAGAGATCGGGGATACAAGGCACATATCTGAACATAGTAAAGGCAATATACAGCAAGCCTATAGACAACATCAAATTAAATGGAAAGAAACTTAAATCAATCCCACTAAAATCAGGGACAAGGCAAGGATGCCCACTCTCTCCATATCTCTTCAACATGTTCTTGAAGTCCTTGCTAGAGCAATAAGACAACTAAAGGAGATCTAGGGGATACAAATTGGAAAGGAAGAAGTCAAAGTATCACTATTTGCAGATGATATGATAGTATACCTGAGTAACCCCAAAAATTCTACCAGGGAACTACTACAGCTGATTAACACCTTCAGCAAAGTGCATGGATACAAAATTAACTCAAAAAAATCAGTAGCCTTCCTGTATACAAAAGACAAAAGGACTGAGAGAGATATTGGTGAGACAACATCCTTCACAATTGCAACCAAAAAAAAATAAATAAAGTAGTTTGGTGTGACCCTAACCAAGGAAGTCAAAGACTTGTATGAAAAATATTTCCACTCTCTGAAGAAAGAATTAGAAGAAGATATCAGAAGATGAAAAGATCTCCCGTGCTCATGGCTTGGCAGGATTAACAGTGAAAATGGCCATCTTACCAAAAGCAGTCTACAGATTCAATGCAATTCCCATCAAATCACCGACACAATTCTTTACGGACCTTGAAAGAAAAAATCTCAACTTCATATGGAATAACAAGAAAACTAGAATTGCTAAAACAATCCTCTACAGTAAAAGATCTTCTGGAGGTATCTCCATCCCTGTACTATAGAGCAAAAATACTAAACACTGCATGGTACTGGCATAGAAACAGACTGATGGATCAATGGGATGGAATAGAAGATCCAGAAATAAATCCCCACACTTATAGACAACTGATTTTTGACAAAGATGCCAAAATCATTCAATGGAAAAAAGACAGCATCTCCAACAAATGGTGCTAGTCTAACTGGATGTCTACATGTGGAAAAATGCAAATAGATCCACACTTATCACCCTGCATAAAACTAAAGTCCAAGTGACTCAACGACCTCAACATAAAACCAGACACACTAAAGCTATTAGAAGAAAAAGTGGGGGAAAGCCTTGAACTCATTGGCACAGGAGACAACTTCCTGAACAGAACACCAACAGCACAGGCTCTAAGAGAAACAATCAATAAATGGGACCTCATGAAACTGAAAAGCTTCTGTAAAGCAAAGGACACTGTCGTCAGAACAAAACAACTGCCTACAGATTGGGAAAGGATCTTCACCAACCCTATATTTGACAGAGGACTAATATTCAGAATATATAAAGAAATCAAAAAATTAAACAGCAACAAATCAAACAATCCAATTAAAAATGGGGTACAGAGCTAAACAGAAAATTCTCAATAGAGGAACTTTGAATGGCAGAGAAATACTTAAAGAAATGTTCAACATCCTTACTCATCAGGGATATGCAAATCAAAACAACCATGAGATTTCACCTTACACCCATCAGAATGGCCAAGATCAAAAACTCAAGTGACAACACCTGCTGGAGAGGTTGTGGAGAAAGAGGAACCCTCCTCCACTGCTGGTGGGAATGTAAACTTGTACAACTATTCTAGAAATCAATCTGGTGCTTCCTCAGATAACTAGGAATAGCGCTTCCTGAAGATCCAGCTATACCACTCCTAGGCATATATCCAAAAGAGGCTCAAGTACACAATAAGGACATTTGCTCAACCATGTTTGTAGCAGCTTTGTTTGTCATAGCCAGAAACTGGAATCAACCCAGATGCCCCTCAACTGAAGAATGGATACAGAAATTATGGTGCATCTACACAATGGAATATTACTCAGCAATAAAAAACAAAGATATCATGAAATTTGCAGGTTAATGGTGAGAACTAGAAAGGATCATCCTGAGTGAGCTATCCCAGAAGCAGAAAGACACAGAGGGTATATACTCACTCATATAGACATATACTATAGGGTAAACCTACTACGGTCTGTACACCTAAAGAAACTAATCAAGAGGGAAGACTCTTGCTAAAATGCCCAATCCCTATCCAGAAAGGCAAAGAGGATGGACATCAGAAGAAAGAGAAAACAGGGAACAAGTCAGGACCTGCCACAGAGGCTCTGCCCTGCAGACTATCAAAGCAGATGCTGAGACTTATGGCTAACACTTGGGCAGAGTGCAGGGAATCTTATGAAAGGAGTGGGAAATAGTACGATCTGGAGAGGACAGGAGCTCCACAAGGAGAGCAACAGAACCAAATAATCTGAGCACAGGGGTCTTTCCTGAGACTGGTACTCCAACCAAGTACCATGTATGGAGATAACCTAGGACCTCTGCACATATGTAGCCCATGGCAGTTCAGTGTCCAAGTGGGTTCCATAGTAATGGGAACAGGAACTGCCTCTGACATGAATTGATTGGCCTGATTTTTGATCACCTCCCCCTGAGGGGGGAGCAGCCTTATCAGGCCACAGAGGAAGACAATGCAGCCACTCCTGATGAGACCTAATAGACTGGAATCAGAGGACCTGGAAAGGAGGACCTCCCCTATCAGTGGTCTGGGGGAGGGACATGGGTGCAGAAGGGGGAGGAAGGGAGGAGTTGGGACAGGTGGAAGGAGGGAACTACAGGGGTATATAAGGTGAATAAATTATAATTAATAAAGAAATTAATTTAAAAAAATAAGGAAATCATGAAATTTTCAGGCAAATGGATGGAACTAGAAAAGAACATCCTGGGAGGTAACCCAGACACAGAAAGATGCACATACTATATACTCACTTATAAGTGGATATTTGCTGTATAATACAGGATAATCATACTAAAATCCACAGACCTAAATCAGATAAATAACAAGGAGGACCCTAGGGAAGATGTTAATTCTCATTAAGATTGGCAAATAGAATAAACACCAGAAGTGGTTGAAGAGAGGGAACTGGACAAGGGCTTACCAGAGATGTCCTCTGAAAGGCTCCACCCAGTACAGGATTGAAGCAGGTAATGAGACTCACAGCCAAACTGTAGTCAGAGCACTTATGAAAAGGGGTGCTGGAGCGGGAATGGGGAGTAGGAGAGAAGGACCAGTAGTGGGCAGGAGCTCCACAAGGAGACCAACAAAATCAACAAATCTGGGCCCAGAGACTGATGCACCAACCAAGGACCATGCATGGAGAGGACAAAGACTACTTGCTGAGATGTAACCGATAGGCAGCTCAATGTCCATGTGGGTTCCCTAGTTAGGGGAGCAGGAGCTGTCTCTGACATGGACTTTGCTGTCTGTTCTTTGTTCACTTCTCCCTGGCAGGGAAGCCTTGCCAGGCCACAGAGGAAGAAGGTACTATAGGCTCTATGAAACAAAAACGAAATCAAAAACAACAAAACAAATGCCAAAAATCATGGTTGGAAATAAAATGGTATTGGGATAAATATCATTTATTATTAATCCTATAATTGTTGCAATGATATTATTTAATCAATCATCACAATCAATAAGACACAAACACCTGTTAGATTTTATAACTGCCTTATTTACCTTGGGCTGGGCTGATATTTCACCCAGTAACTTCACCATCCACTTCCCAGCCCCTATCCAATGCCATCACCTTAGCCATTCTTATCTGGACTACCGTCTATCCATAATCTTATAAATACTTACTTGTATTCTTCATCTGGACCTTTCCATGCCATTATTTGATTCCTTCTTCTTGGCCCACCTCCATGCTAACCCATCTTGGCACCCTCCACTCTCCCCATCTGGCTGCCTCCTTCCCATGATTCTCCTCTCCTGAACACCTAGGAACTTTAGCCATGCCTACCTCCTTCTGCCATGCCCAGGTACAGGCCTTTTTATTAAGCGATCAGGAATAATGTCTTAGACAGGTTTATACAACAAAGATAGGGCAATAACCAGATCTTGAGAGCCAGTAATTAACATCAAAATACAAGCATCAGAACAACCCTCAACAAAACCCCAATCCAAGGAATTATGTGGTGACGTTTGTCCATTGTTACATCAAGTAACCATTTTCAGATACTGACAGTTTTCATATTATCCATATCTGTGTATCAGTAAAATGCTCTTCAGTCACATTCCCATTCTACACTCTCTTTGTCTTGCTCCCCTGTTGACCACTTTTTCATGCACCAACTTGTTCTCTATAGAATATTATGCTCTGCATCTTCCACACTAAACTTGGCTCACTCTCATTCCTGTCATGAACCTAAAGATTACATTCTCTCATTATGAAAAACAAAATATATACTGCTTCTTTACCATATAGAGTCTGTATTTGCATAATATTTATAAGCAATGGGCTTGATTTCAGTGCCCTTTTATCCCTAGTTACTCAGCAACAAGTGTGTTTTGCTCTTACTCTGCGCTCTTGTTAAACTATGAACTCTGAGAACTGGAAAAGGAATGTGTTTGTCTATTCCATCGTTATCATTTACACTAGTGATTTGTTCTTATTTGTAGGTGATGGATGACTCAGTAAGTAAATGAATGCATGAGGCACCACCTTCAAGAAATTGGAGGTGTTTGTTAGTACATAATAAATGTGTAAAACTACAAGCAACTTTTATTGTTCAGATAAGCAGAACATACACAAGTGGCACAGTTAGTTAAAATGGTTTCCACATAAAATCTAGAAAGAACCTCTGATAAATCTATTAAAATCATCTATATTGAACATTATAATTCTTCAAGGGCAGTGGAAAGTCAGTTGTGTACTGTTTCTGACAAGCCAGAGGTCCTTAGGGACCTCTACTCATATTTGCTTGTGATCTGGACTTTTGCCACAGAAAATAATTTCAGAGTGTACCAAAAATGGTATTTTTTTAAAAAGGATAGCCCATAGCCAAGTGGCTGGATATAAACATCTCAAGAAAGCGTGGAGCATATATACATTTAGCATATGTGTTTGTCCCTATAGATGCTTTCTTTCACTGTTATATTCTTCAGTGAATGCAACCAGAATGAAAAATTAAGCAAAGTTTAAAAATTAGGTTGAAAAGCATGAGTTGCTTTTTTTGATTCTCTTGTGGTGGGCATTCATTCCTTTTGTGAGTGAAATGATGAGGTGGTTTATGTTCTGTGTTATTTGTATTTACATATGAGAGAAGAATCCTACTCAAGTGAAGAAGTGAATGAATTTTTTTTTACTTGACAATTAAAGTAGAGGGGTCCACTCTTCAATGGGCAATGCCATCCCTAGGCAGGTAGGCTATTCTAAGAAATGTAGCTAATGGAGGAAGCAAGCCAATTTCTTCATGGTCTCTGCTTCACTTCCTAGCTTGAGTTCCTGCCTTGATCATATATGTATGTGAATATATATATGCAAACTCTCTTCGTTTCGGTTTTGGTGAGAACTTACATCTGTTGAAAATTAATATTCTAATTTTTAAAAAGTGGATTGCAATGAAAGTCAATTTAAGTGATCTAATACTTTAAAATTAGGGGGCAGGGGATTAAGTGTCTTGAATGAGTCCACTACCAGGACAAATAAATACTCCCTAATGACAGAGGCTATGGAATGATACTTTATGATCTCGTGGAGGTTAAGAACAAATAGACAACCCCCTCTAGCAATGGGTAAAGAGATACCTTATTGGTAGTGTTGTTCTTAGATCAGTTCGAGGCAAAGCAGGAGGCAGTTCTTTACTCATCCTCCTTGATGCCTGACTTGGTGGTCAAAGATATTTTATGCCTATAATACATAATAATCAAATCAAATCAAATCCAGGCAGCATAGAATGGGAGGAGGAAAATAAGCAGAGACCTGTGTTCTGCCATACCACAGGGGCAGGGGCTGAGAGAGACACCCACAGACTTGCCCTCTGCCATAGACACATAGAGCCATGCCTACCACCAGGCAGGGCATGGAACTGGAGACTCAAGTGTAGAGAGAAGTACACTCTTTGTTGTAAGTGGTCAACCGCACCACCTGAGGCCATGGTGAGTCCCAGCCTGAGTTCCCTCTGAGGACCATGTCTGAGTTCATATTACCACTAGAGAATATGAGGAAGTCCCTAGTCAGGACAGCTGCCCTGGACCAAGTAGATGTCCACGGGCTGTGCACAACTGGCCCTGCCCCTCACTAGCTGCAGTGCTCTGAAGAGCTGGCTCCACCTTTCAAAGGTGGCAGTACTTCAGAGAGCAGGCCCTGAACCTCCCCTAGACAACACAGTGTAGGTAGCCCTGGTGGCACGGGTTAGTCAGCACCGGGGCCATGATTGTGGAAGAGCTGCACCCACCACTCACCACAGATCTACTGTGTGCAGGTGCAGAGGTGATGACCACCTACCCCTCACCACCTCTGGCTGCCCACAGTGTCATGATCGAGGGAGAGCTAGCCTAGCCCTGCCCCTCCCCAGCTGCAGCATTCGGGAGAGCAGTCCATGCACCTCTCCTTGGCAGCACAGTAGAGCTGGCCTTGATGGGGTTGGGGAAGACAGCCCCAAGGATGAGAGCACGGAAGAGTCCCTGCCACTCGTTTTCCGGGAGATGCTGTGGGTGTGAAGGGGTGATACCCTCTCCACTTACCCCTCGCCACCTGAGCAGTTGGGAGAGCTGCCTCCAAAAGCGTAGGAGTGAGAAACCTGTCCCAGCCAATCACAGGTTGTAGCATTTGGCAGAGTGGACCCCATGCCTTGACTGGGTAGCACAGAGGAGCTGGCTCTGGAAGCTGAGTTGTTGGAGAGCCAGACATGAGGGTATGAGAGCAGGAGAGCTGCTCCTGCCTCTTGCTGATGGCAACGAGAGGTGACCTACTTGGAGTACTGCCAGAGAACTCGGCCTGGTGGAGCCAATAACAGAAAGCCAGAGGCACACTGACCAGATCACAACCACACAGGCCCAGATGCACAGTTCTGAACTGTCCCACCTATATCATCTACAAATGGTTGGGACACATGAAAGGGCCAGTCCTGCTAATCCAAACCTGCGGGAGCTCCACTACACAGAACAACAACGGGACAACCAACTGTAAGGAGTCCCAGTGAGGATACAATATTGATGGTGGCACAGAAGCCAGAGATCTCAAACCAGACCAATGACTCATTCCAATTGGCATTTTCAACTGAAAATGTGCGTAGAGACCAACATACTGTGGAACACACCATGAAACATTGAAGCTTCCACAGCAACGTGTTTTCTATGCATTGGGTTTGGTTGTTTTTTCTGTGTGTGTGTGTGTGTGTGTTTATTTGGGGGGGGAGGTTGCAAGAGTGAAGGGTGGATATAAGAGCACTGGAAGATGAGCAGGACTGAGATACATGATGTGAAACTCACAAAGAATCAACAAAAAGTTATTTTAAAAAGCAAAAAAAGAAATCGATCGATGTAATCCACCACACAAACAAACTGAAGGAGAAGAACAATATGATCGTCTCTTTAGATGCTGAAAAAGCATTTGAAAAAATCCAATACCCATTCATGCTTAAAGTCTTGGCGAGATCAGGGATACAAGGCACATACCTGAACATAATAAAGGCAATATACAGCAAGCCTAGAGCCAACATCAAACTCAATGGAGAAAAACTTAAATCAATCCCACTGAAATCAGGGACTAGGCAAGGCTGCCCAATCTCTCCATATTTCAACATAGTACTTGAAGTCCTAGCTAGAGCAATAAGACAACTAAAGGAGATTAAGAAGATACAAACCAGAAAAGAAGAGATCAAAGTGTCACTATTTGCAGATGATATGATAGTATACATGAGTGACCCCAAAAATTCAACCATAGAACTCCTTCAGCTGATAAACACCTTCAGCAAAGTGGCTGGATACAAATCAACTCAAAAAAATCAGAAGCCCTCTTGTACACCAAAGACAAAAAGGCTGAACTAGAAATCAGGGAAACAATACCTTTCACAATAGCCACTAATAACATAAAGTACTTTGGTGTGACTCTTACCAAGCAAGTGAAAGACCTGTTTGAAAAAAACTTCAAGTATCTGAAGAAAGAAATTGAAGAAGACATCAGAAGATGGAAAGATCTCCCATGCACATGGATAGGTAGGATTAACATAGTGAAAATGACCATATTGCCCAAAGCAATCTACAGATTCAATGCAATTCCCATCAAAATACCTTCACAATTCTTCACAGACCTTGAAAGAAAAATATTAAACTTCATATGGAGAAACAAAAAACCCAGAATCTCCAAAACAATCCTCGACAACAACAGATCATCTGGAGGTATCTCCATCCCTGACCTCAAGCTGTACTACAGAGCAATAGTAATAAAAACTGAATGGTATTGGCATAGAAACAGAATAGTGGATCAATGGAACAGAATAGAAGACCCAGAAATGAACCCACACACCTATGGAAACTTGATTTTTGACAAAGAAGCCAAAACCATTC
>JAQQSO010006459.1:0-11297 GCA_028658305.1 Pachyuromys duprasi
CTAACTGAAGACCCTAGTAAGGGGAACAGGGACTGTTTCAGTCATGAACTCGATGGCTGGCTCTTTGACCCTTCTCCATACAAGCCAGTGAGTAACAGCCTAGCTAGATCCCAGGGGAGGACATTGCAGCCAGCCCTGAGGAGACAAGATGATCTGGGGTTGGATGGAAGGGGAGGAGGTCCTCGCCTGTGGGTGGACTTGGAGGGGGTGAGGAGGAGATGAGGGACGGATGGGGAGAGTAGGAGGGAATGAGGGAGGGGGCTATGCCTGGGATGCAAAGTACCTAACCTGTGATTGATATAAAAATAAATAAATTACATAAAAAAACAAACTGAATTTTCAAAATATATGAAGTCCACAGTCGGAACATTTGGAGTTCACTTTGAAGATCGTGTGGCTTCTCCAATCTTTGGTCCTCTCCTCTATTACAACACTTACTATTAGTTTTAAATTCCAGCAGTAGTAGCCATCCAGTGCTTTACAATTTTCCTGTGAAGTAAGTACATTAGACTTTGTGAGCTCATGGGCTTTTCTCCTTTCCCTGAACTTTAAATAAATTATGACACATTTATTTTGCAGCTGAATTAGGTGCCAGGAACGATCAGAAAATCTATCTTCCATTTCTCGGATCAGGGCTGGTTGTCCCAGCAGTATTTGTATAATGGATTACTCATTATTGATCAAGGGTCTAGAAAGTCTGGGGATTTTGAATTTTGAGAATTTAGGAGTAATTTATGGTTAACAAGCAATACTGGGAAGACACTTATTCTGCATGTTTTGTTGGTAAATGCAGCTGTCAAAGCCAGATGCCAAGAGGTATAAACGTGAAGGATACTGTCATAACAGCAGTGTTTCCTGAAGTAAAATATAAAATAACTCAGTCGCATAGTCTTGTGTAGCCTAATGGTCCCTAGGCCTGTTTTCTCTTGGCATCTTACTGAAAAGTAATTTTTGTCATAAATTATGAATGTGAAAAATTACAAAATTTTATGTATTCAAGACTGTGCTTTCTATCTGTTATGAGTGCTGAAGACATATTGCTTTTATGCTCTCAGATTTTTTTTCAGTTAGCTAAACTTTTCACAAGGGAAGTAAGACTGCTGCCCACCTGTCAAAAATGAAATCTTATAAATTGGCATTCTTGGATGAGCTGCCCCTGATGACAGAAGGTTGTTTGAGTCTCTAGCCTTGCTTTTCTCTTTTACACACAACAGCGGTGTTGTTGTTCTAAATAGAAATAAAAACATTGTTACTTTCATTTCAAATCTAAGAATTCCCAGGGACTTCAATCCAGTGTTTACTAAGGAAAGAGCTAATCTGCTGTGATAGAAAGCACTTGTCAGCAGAGTCCTACCCAAGGGTGAGGACGAAAATACTGAATGATTAGATGGCACAAACTGTTCAAATCTGGAATACTGACATCTCTTGCTGTATCAGCTATTATCTACTTGTTTCTAAGTAGAAAGAAAGCCTATGTGGCTTTTGAGAGAGAGCAGAGGGCGTTCAGGGGATTCATGGCAAGAGAAATGCTTCAATATTATAATAACTAGCACAGAAAGATTTCAATGAACATTGTAACACAGACACCAGCCTGAGTCATTCTGCACTTGAAATTTTCTCGTGGTGAATCCTTACTATGAGAACATTGGAAGGAACATTTTTTAATCTTCAGACTTGGTTTCTTCATTGGCTGCAAATGGGTGGAATGTGGCCAATATGTATCATTTAGCCACTGCTGTTCACATGTTCTAAGTATGTTTCCTTCAGGCAAAGTTACCAAACCACTTTTTCCTGAGACTGAACATTACAAGAGAAACTATAAACTACAAGACTGTGTAATACAAAGAGCTTGATACTCTGTCACTTATGGAAACTTACTGCTTTTTTTAAATTACAAAAAACACTCTTTGTCAAAGCCAGTAGTTGCTCCTAAAGTTACCATGAAATATGATGTTGCAATCTACATGTATGACTTACTTCTTGCCCCAATTAATTCAGTCTGAATTCAGTTGGAATTTCCCAGTAGTACAGCTGAATTCAAGGGGCAAAATTCAATTTGAAATTCTATTTGTAAGTAAATTTGGAAAATATTTAGCTTTCTATCTATATAGTAAACAAACAAAAAGTGTAAGTGAGTTAAAAAAACATTTCACATCATTTGATATTTCACAGTTTAATATTTCTTTTCTGGGAGAAAGACTCCTATCAAATGTAAATTGTCCCAAATGTCATTTGTACCTTAAAGTTTCTATGATCAGTTGCAGAATATCCTAAATCAAATTTGCATAATGTTGACCGAAACCTTCACATGCACTAGAAAAATACAACTAGTACATTTATGCTGACAATCTGGAAATTTAAAGAATTTTATAGATAAAAATATAAAATGTTTATGATTATGAGAACATTTCTCCAGAACAAAAAGAACCAAGAACCAGATCTTTGCAAAAGATGTACTCTTTAGATTATTTTATAATACTAAACTTAAAAAATCCTTAATTCTGCCTCTCCAAGAAAAAAGTGATAAAACATTAACTTTAGCTATTGAGATAGGGTTTTAAAGGATTTTATCTGTGTTGGTCTTGATATAAATTGGTGGGCAATGTGTCCTTTAAAGATGATAAGGCCTGTAGCTAGTTCTACGGCACCACCACCTGAATGGGCCACGAGTTTCCAGATATTGTTCAAATATTGTCCTACTTGTGTCTGTGAAGGTCTTTCTCAGTGAGATGCTATTTGAGTTGCTAAGTAAAGTAGATCATCTTCTCTTATCTATGTGTGCCTCATCTACACAATTAAAGACCTGGGTAGAATAATAAATAAACACTCATCTCTTTTCTGCCAGACATTGGTTTCCCTCTGCCTGTTAGCTTAAGCATGAGGCTAATACTTAAACCTCTAATTTTCCTTCTTCTCAGACCTTTAGATTCAGACTTGAACTACAGAAGAATTTATCTAAGGCTGTCAGCGTGCTGTGTGTTCCAGGGTTTCTTAGCTTCTGTAAGCTTGTTAGCCAAGGTTATATAATTGTTCTCCTTATAGAGAGAAGATGTACATAAACTACACTAGGAGGTACATGTATACTTGCAAATTTTAAATATATAATACATATTAATATTGAAATAGAATAGACAGCTAATTGTATTTTCTCCTCCTTCCTCTCCTCCTTCTTCTACTACACACATACATGTCCATGCGTGCGCGCACACACACACATACACACACACACAAAATTGGCTTTTTTGCACTGCAAACTCCTGAGTAATGCAGCAGACTTCATGAGAAGCCTTGAGAACACATACATTTAAAAGACATTATTTAACATTGAATTTATTATCTGTATATAAGCTAAAAAGTCCCTTCAAATGATATTCATATCTTTATGTCACCTTTTCTTTAATTTTTCTAAGATTAATAAACCATATAAAACATTTAATACAAATAAATAACGCCATTTAATATAAACAAGTAACCAGTAATTTTCTGCAAAATGAAATTGGTGATATCATAGAAGTTAATATTAATTGGACCCTGGCTAAGTGTTAGAATTTTGCAGTATCAGTTGCAGTTAGAACATAAGTTTGATTTATGGACTTTGGTTACCATGTATTTTGTACTATTTACAGATTTTATCAAACATCAGAAATTTCAGAATATTTATGAATGATCAAAGATGAGGTGATTAGGAAAGGAAGATTTGTTGTCTAGGAATATCATTCTCACAATGTTAGACATGACTTGCTGACATTGGTTGTATGCATTGACTTGCTTGAAAAGGATGTCATAGGAATTTGAAAATGACTTCAGAATTTCAAAATGGATAATTAACAGCCACAGTTTCCAAATCCAGGGTATGCCTCAGAACTAAAATGGGTGTAAGTGGTCCATGGCTAGGGAGGAGGTGTGGATGGTGCTATTGGAAGAAGTTATGAGTTGTAAGAGAATCTCTACAAGTTTTGCTGCATGTGAGAAAAGTATCATTAAACAAAGAGGAAAAAAGTTCTTAAGAGCTTTTGCTTGATTTCTGACTCTGTTTATAGTAGGTCAGGTAGTTGATTAGTTAGTTAGCCAGTTAGTGCTTTCATCTTCCCAGGAAGCACATGCCAACTACAGCAGCTTGGCACACCGTCCTCAGGCTCTTGTGCAGCTTGTTTAAGCAAATTGAAAACTATGCATTGTTTTTTCAAAGACTTTAGTGATTGGCTTCATTTGCAAAAGTGAGTCAAAGATTAAACCAAGTGAGAGGTTCTATATAACTTATCAGCTCAAGTAAGGAACGTGAAGAGGGTTTATTGGCTTGACATTGCAGAAATGAGAAAATTATTCTCAAACTTTCCTGTCACATGGGAAATTTGAATGATAATGTAAAAAAAAAAACCTCATCTGGCAAGGGCTTAGTTCTCCACAAAGCAAGACCCTGTGTGTGTGTGTGCCTCAGTTATAAATTAGCAAGTGAACCCAAAAATGGAATGGTGGTTGTTGATTCCCAGGGAATTAAAACAAAAGGCAAAGCCTAATCTTAGGCAAACTGGGGAAGCTTTCCTCCTCTTGTCAACAGCGTTTGCAGCAACAATATTTTTTACCCTGATGTTAATTACAGTGGCTGATAGTGGTAACAATGGAGGAATTTTCTGTGCTGAACCTGATTGGAAGCTAAATTATTTTTATACAATTGTCTTCCTGTTTTGATGCTTTGAAAGCCCAGTGTTCCTCAGACTGCTGATAATTGCTTCTTAATGTGAATTTGTAATTGGTGTTCTCACATTGCTCTTTGTAGAGAAATATTTTTCTTATCCTAAAGTCTATCAGAATGCCGAATTCTTTCAATGCAACTGCAATAAATGTTTTTTTTTCCAGCATGAGAACAATGGAGTGAATATTTTGTTTTAAAGTGTGTGATTTAAAAGCTTCAATTATAGTCGACAAAAAAGATTAGCAAAAATACCATCATGCTTTGTATGAAGTTAAAGATGACTTCAGGGAAACTTACACTATAAGTAACTTAGCTTTCCTTCTTATAAACGAAGACCATTTGTACCATTGATTCAAGTACATGCATTCTTTAACTATTTTATTCTCTATGACATATAATAATATGTTTTTATTTTTCAATTTTTATCTGTGTTATTGGTGTACATGTCTGTAAGCATGTTAGTTTGTGTGAATGTATGCATGTGTGTGTGTAGGTCCAAGGTTAACACTGGGAATCATTATTCATCATCACCATTCCACCTTCTTTCTGAAACCCCATGCACACTGATATGGCTAGTCTTGCTGGAAGGATTGGTCTTGGGATTTTCTGTCTCTGCCCACTGAAGCTTGTTGGTATAATGCTCTTTTGAAATGTATACACCTTACCATTGTTCATTCAAATGCTGATTTATCTCCCCCACTCTCTGGTTTCAATCTGGACATTGCATTGCGATACTTATTCTAAGCATCACTTGTCTCAACTTTGTGTAAACATGCCAAAATAAAACAACCAGCCACAATGTTGAGCAATGGAGAGAAAGGAGTAGGCAGGAGAGGGGAGGAGTCAGGCGAGAGAAAGAAGTGGGAGGCAGAGAAGGAGAGTGTGCAAAAGTTGGGAGAGGCAGGCTGGAGGAGAGGTCTTGGAAAGAAGTAGAGAATGAACCGGACTTAAGATTTCACAAAAAGCAAATATAATGGGTGAATCTAAATGTTAGGAAACTATGAGGGCTTGGAGGTTTAGGATGGAGTATCTATTGCCCAACATTGTGTTCTAGATTAACTAAATAAATCATAGTCTCTGTGCGGTGATTTGGTTATGCAGTTGTTTAGGATTAACAGCAGCGTTACTAAAAGATAGATCAATAGTAAATATTAATGGGCAAACTTCAACAGAAGCTGGAATTACAGGCCACTGTCATGCTCATTTAGCATTTACAGTTTTTGTGTATCCAAACTTCAGTCCTCATGCTTATATGGCAAGTGCTTTAGCCACTGAGTCATCTTCCAACCCACTATCTTTGTTTCTGTAAACTGCCCACACTGAACTGTCTATTAGCACTTCTAATAAGGTAGCTTTAAATCTACCACACAGAAGACTTAACTATGGTTGGTGAATCCCATTTTTCTTCACCTTTGATGCGATTAACATGCTGAGTTTTGTGAGCATAAAAGTATGTCTGGTGAGAACCTGTGTTAAGGGTGTTTACACTGGGGGCTGAGGAGATGGCTCAGTGATTGAGAGCAAGCACTTCAAGTATTTGCAGAGGAGCTGGGTTCCCTTCCCAGCATCCACATTAGGCGTGTCACAACCACCTGTGACTCCGATGCCTTCTAAACCCTCAGGAACTTACACCTCTCTGGTGTAATTTGTGTAAGCACACATACATACATATGGCAAGCAAATCAACCTCTGTATTGAGTGATTGCTGTGACTTTACAAAGCCCTAATGTAAAGGCATCACATAGGCCTTCAAGAAATAATGACACAGAAATGGAAGCACACCAGGGCACAGAGGGACACATATGAAATGTTAGCAGCGGAGGGACAGAGTCAGCAAAATCGCAACTCCGGTGCTAGCTTGAGCTACATAGTCAGACCCTCTCTCAAAAACTAAATGAAAAACAGTGAAGAAAACTGAATTGTGTCCTTTGGGCCTGAAGCATTTTATTTTCCTTTAGAAGAGAGTTTTGAATCACAAGAAGCAAATGCCTTTGAATATGAGACAAGCTTTACACATGTACTTCTGAGATTCGTTTTGATTATTTACCCAACCAATAGCCTGTAAAGGGCTCACAAGTGTCCTATGTTTGTGCAGTAGGATCAATGGCATTCAACCGCCTGTGGTAAAAATAGCAGAAAAATTAACTTGAATCGTACTACCTTATGAAACAAGACCTATCTGTTACTATATCTTATTCAAAGTTCTTGAAGACTAAGGGTGTCCAGATATGCCAACACTGAGGATTTTCTGATGAATCCATTCAGAAAGCTTACTTATCACCATTGCCTTCCCCCTTCATCTGATTTTATAATTTTCCATCACATTCTGAATCTAACTCGTGACCCAGATTAGGAAATAGGTCATTCTCTACTTCTCTTGCTTAGCAAACTTAAATTGAGTTCTAACTTCTTACTAGATTTTAAGTGTACAATATAATATTGTCCAGTGGACACAATACTGTATACCAGGTCTCCAAAAGTTATTTAGCACATATATACATACATACATATATATGTATATATATATATATATATAATGTCCATTCTACAGTGCATTCCATTTATCCTTCATCTAGGCCCTAACAACAGCCATTAATTATAATCTATTTATGTGAGTGTGAATTAATTAATTTAATTAGTTTGTCTTGATATGGAGACTCTTACCATACTAATATGCATGGCGATTTTAGATACCTCATATAGTATAATATGGATTTTTCCTTGATTGATGTATCTCACTTAGCATAATAATATATCATCTTACACCTGCTAGGAGAGCTATTAATTTTTTCAAACGGTGTGATAATAAATGTTGGCAGCAGTGTGAAGAAATTGGAATCTCTGTACCATAAAGGACTTAGGGCATATTATGTTGAATGGTCCCTTACTGTGAGACAGACTTTGAAGCAGAGCCCTTCAACAGATCTTACACTGCTGTTGCATGGCCTTTATTCTTCTTCCAATGCAGTCATACCTTACGACACACTCCACATAATTTTTAATCTCATTTCAGTGTTGAAGCTACTTCCATGAATAATTCTCTTTCCATGATTCAAAACATCCAGATTAATTTCTGGATGTATTACTTTTTCTTAAAACACCAAATTTATCATGTATATAGAAGTATATTAATATTTCCTACATTATTTCTGTGATAAATGGCTTCACTATCTTCAAACTACACTAGTTATAGTTAACATTAATAGTCTGGTTCTTCAAAAGAAAAAGGTCAGTCATTTATCTTAATTTAGATACACTGCCATGGTGATGGGATGGAAAGCAGCAATGGAGAACTGATAGGGCCCAGAAATAGCTGTTGAGCTATGAGCAGAAAATGAGATTTGATAGGTTTGTTAGCATTGTAAAGTGAGGAATTGACATGAAAAGCCTTCCGAAAACATAAGCAGGTAGGTAGAACATGAGAGGAGATGTATCAAAGCTTTTCATGCAGACATGTAGAGCTAATTAAAAATGTTATATCTGCTTCTAGAACCCAGATTTACAAACGTTCTGTGGGATTCCTCTGACAGAAACAGAATCATCAAGGAAAGGGCAGGAATATAACTGGATGGAGTATGAAACAAGGAATGTGACACACTGAATGAGGTCTTGAAAAGTGGCAGAAACTCACTAGTGCCAGTTGGGATTCAATATTAGAGTCAGACCAAACTCATGCAGCCAACAATCAGCTGCCCACAGGGCAAACAAACTGTAGGATTTTGGTGTAGTACATTGCTTTTAAGAGAGGCCAAATCTTTTCTAAAGCAAAAGTTCCCTGTCCTAGGTCTGGAGAGAGGACACAAGGGAGTGCAAAAAGGGACCTATCTGTGGAACTCATCCCGTGTGCATTGTGCCTGTGCTGCTGTGAATGTGGGAGATTTCCCCTCATCTAATTTTTTTTCTTTCGTTGCTCCAATCAAAGATTATAACAAGATCAAGAAATGAAACAAAGGGTTTCTTAAGACAACTTTCAAATGCAATTTTGTTCTTATAAGATTTCTGTTTCTCATGCTCATCTAATACGTCTTTAGCTCATGGCTATAAAAATGAGTTTGGAGAGTTAAGAGAATTTTTTCAGTGGCTGGAGAATATAAGTTCAGAAAATCCAGCAACGAAATACTTTAAGTAGACATTCTTGTGATTAAAAAGGAACTTTTTTGTAATCTTTTCAACAAACACCTATTGGAAGCTAATCATGTGCCATGGCAATTGGACAAACAGAGAGGGGGAGCTTTGAGTTAGTGTGTGAAGGAAAGGATGATGGGATGGAAAGCTATGCCACTGGGGAACTGCTGTACACTTACCATGGACATTTATTAAAAGGTTAAAGAAAACACAGAGGGAGTGAAATCCTAGGGGTCACGGACACCTCTATTGCTGGTCCAGAAGGCATCAGAATTGCTTTTTCTGACTTACTAGATGAAAAAAAGAAGAAACAGGCACTCCTAACCACAAACAAAACAAACAAACAAAAAACCAAACCAAACAAACAAAAAAAAAACACCTTTATCTTCATAACAAGTCTGTTTCCAAAATATTTTCAACATAGTTTCTGTGCTGTACAAAGTCTATAAACACAGACATCTTCCCCCAGTCCCTAGTTTACAGATGACAAATTTAGGCTTCAATTTAAAAGTAATGGACCCATGCTACTGCAGAGAATGAGTGGATGAGCTGGACCTCATATCCATGGTAAAGAGCTTCCAGGGGTGCTGAAACTGCTATCTTTGTCATTCATTGAATACAGTTCAAATCTCAGTGGAAATCTGAGTTCTTTTTTGTGCATGTGCTTAAATGTGTAGTGTGCATGAGTGTATGTGTGTGTATGCATGTTCATGTATGCAGATGCATGTATATGGGTGCCCATTCATGTGTGTGTGCATGTGGCTGTCATCATGTGATGCTGAATATCGTCTTGGATACTCTCCACCTGTATGTTGAGAGATTATTTCTCTCTTGAACTCAGAGCTTACAGACTTAGCCAGTCTAGGTAGCTGATTGTTTAGGGGAGCCCCTATCTCTACCTCCTGAGTGCTGGGATTACAGGCAGGCCGAGATGTCTGCCTGGCTTTTATTTCGGTGGTGGGTGTCTGAACTGTGGTGGTGGTACTTCCATCAGCAAGTGTTCTACTTGCTGTGCAGTCTTTCCAGCTCCATGTTATAACTTTAAATAATCCATCAAAGAAGCTTCAGTTTGAGTCCTTGTCTCATCTAACCTCTTTACCTTCTGTAACTCTCCTGGCAGGAATGGGGCATATTGTAAAGACAGACATGCATGCCCTTCCCTTCATTATCTGACTACTGAAACAGTAAGAGGTAAAATTTCTTCTCAAATCCCATGCTGAGCAAGGGGAAAGGCTGAGGCCTGATGCTACCCAGAAGAGGAACTTGAATCCCAGGAAGAGATTTCACACAGTTGTGACAACTTGACATATGCATGTTTCCTGGCCTTTAGTTCATCTTCTTTTTCAGATGTATAAAATGGTGATATTGCTATGGAAATGGCAGAGAGAAAGCAAGAATTCTTTCCTGAAAACAGCTCTCACCTAAAGGTAGACAAGAGAGTTTATTCTGGGGCCAAATATGATCATGGCTCCAGAGCACAGGTTTACGTGGGCACCTCAGCCATGCAGGTTACAGCGAAGTATGAAACCTTCTACTCAAGTGGTCTCTTACACTCCAAAAGTTTTCACATGATAACCACAAGGATGTTAAGAAAGACACAGAGGTGGTCAAAGAATGCCTTTAAGGAGGGTAAAGTAATCCCAGCCTCTGGATCTGGATCATTCTACCATCACTGAAGCTCTAATCCTATAATTCCTGCCTTCCTAATGCTGCAAACCTTGAATACAGTTCCTCATGTTATGATGACACCAACCATAAAATTATATATATATATGTATATATATGTATATATATGCTACTTCACAACTGTAACTTTGCTTCTACTATGAGTTTAATGTACATATTTTTGGAAATAGAAGTTAGCCACAAGGGTTGCCACCTATGGGTTGAGAACCACTTGTGTAAGCTTTGCGGAATGGTGCTTTGCTGTATTCTGTTGGTGCAGTATGGGACCCCAGTTTGTGCAGCCCCAGAAATGGGGCTGCTTGTATTTAGGGTGAGTCTTCCTGTCTCCGTTAAGCCAATATAGATACTTCTTCACAGATGTGCCCAAGGTTAAGTCAATTCAGATAATTTCTCACAGGCAAGCTTGTCTAAGTGATTCAGATTCTGTCAAGTTGGCAATCAGTGTTAAGCATTATAGCACCCATTGCAATCGTACTAAATAGGGTTTCCCTTGCAGTTTTCATGTTTTAACACATGTCAGAATGTTTTCTTTTTCTGTAAGACTTGTATCTAAAATTGAAACCCAAAGCAGGCAAGACTAGAATTATAAACAGCAATTATTTATTCTCCCATGGAAACATATTCACATGTTAAGCTCCTTCAACATAAAAACGGTGTCTTCTAGTTTAGATTCATATGCCCACTGCACTGAAAATGGTGCATATTCATGAAGGTCTAATGTACATTGCTGGATCCACACATTTATGTTTCACAGGTGAATTAATTAATTTTGCTTGCTATGACATTTCACGTT
>JAQQSO010006460.1:0-11297 GCA_028658305.1 Pachyuromys duprasi
AGCAGTTTGGAACCAGAGAACACAAGGAACCAGGGAATAGTGTGTGACCAGAATGCTGAGTAAGCAGGTCTCTGACTCCAAGAGCCCCAGAGATTCCCAAGAAAGCTGAGGCTGCAGCCATCACTGGCTCCCATTCTCTCCTCTGCCACATACCACCATATGGAACCTATTAAAGCCAGAGGATCTCAGGGCATCACCTTTCAACTCAGCCCACCTGGGCCAGCAACTCAGCCCATAAGTAATCTTTTTGCCTCTTTATTTCCCACATTTTTCTTTCTATTCTTATTTATGTGTCTCATGATGGTTTTACTTTTGTTTGTATATTGCTCAATATATAATATATTGTATATTGGGTTTTATGTTTCTCCACCTGTGACCCATAAGACATTATTTACTATTCTCTGTAACCACACCTCCCTAATATAGCCCTCCTTTTCACATCTTTTCATCTTTCTCTTACTCCTACCCCTCCTCCTTTTACTTTAATCAAAACGTCCCATAGCTTTAACAGTCTCTCAGATCTTCCAACTCTAACAGTATCCTACCTTTCTCCTCTTAGCTACTTTGCCTACCATGATTTAAAAATTATTTTTCTTCAAAGTTATTTAATATTAAATCCTTATCTTTACCCACTCTACTGCTAATCTTATTAACTAAAATACAAGTATATTTTATATTTTCTGTTATTTTTAAAGTGATGCACACAACAAATATTATATGAAAGAGGTTTATTGGATGGTGATAGACAGAGGGAAGGAGAGAGAGATAGGTATGGTAGGGAGCGAGGCAGTGACAGACCAGCCACTAAGTACCTGACCCAGATAATATCATAGGACATAGGTACTGATGTAAGGGTTGTCGGGAACCTAAAGGCAGTCCAGTTGATTGCCTGTACAACATAACACCATCCTTGGTTTTTTTTACTCTTCTACAGTTCTTTTGTAATTTAATTGGTGTGTGTGTGTGTGTGTGTATGTAGATATATGCACACACAAGTGTCCAGATCCCCATGGAACTGCAGGTAGAAGCAGTTGTGAGCTACCTTAAGGTGTGTGGGGTTATTCATACACATGACAGGAAGGTAGAGAGGTGTGAGCATGGGTGTGTGTTCGTGTACATGTGCAATTAAATGGAATTGATGGGTACTGGACCTGAGATTACCTGTGTACATTCAGTCACGTTTTGATAGCTGTAACAAAGCTTAGCATTGGGTTTTCTGGGTGTCTCCAGGAATGCACAGACTCGTTGGAGCGTCTGTTCTCTTCTTCCAAGGCCCTGGGAGTCTACATTGGCCCGTGCAAGGTTAGGACACTTACTGATCCGGTGTTAGCTCCGACTGTAAAGATGTTCATACTGAGTCCTGATGGATTGCTTTGTTTTGAGAATTTCAGACTCAGTATGTGAAGAACTACCAGGCTGCCAGCCCTCCTGGTTTTCACAAGAGTACAGAGGAAAAAAGTTACTTATTATATTGCCAAATAAGTGTTTTTTTTTAAATAGTGCACATTGATTAGGTAATAAGGTGGACTGGGTTTAGAATACTGATAATATATCTTTTACTGGTACATCATCCTGCACCAAAACTGCATCCAAATGCAAAAAATCCTGCCTGAAATGCCTTGGCCCAACAAGGGTGGTGCTCACCACAGCCTCAGCACCATGGCCTTTGAGGACTTCAGCATTATTCATACATCTTCAGCATCATATTTTAAATAAAACAATCATAAAAGGAGGAGAAAAAACAAATTACTTAATTCACAATGATAAACAATTATAAATACATATGTACCAAACAGACGGAATGAGCAGAAATGGACTAATTTTATAGCAATGACAACAAGCTCAGGAGCTATGCCTTCAACAATGGACTTAATACCCAATAAAATATCACAGCATAACATAGGACTACATCACTACAGACTTACTGGCCCCAGCAAATGTACACAGAATTTCCCATTCAACAAGATTAGAAAGTAATTTGAGATGAATATTCTCTAGGAGAAACCATACATTCTGCCACAAAAGAAATCTTAACAGATTTCAAATAATTGAAATCACATGACATTTATTTTCCTAATCTTAGCCATTCTGACAGGTGTAAGGTGGAGTCTCGGGTTGTTTTGATTTGCATTTCCTTGATGGCTAAGGATGTTGAACATTTCTTTGTTTCTCAGCCATAAGATCTAACAATTCCACTTTCAAACATATGCCCCAAAAGGATTGAAAACGGACACATAGAAAAATATTCCTGGATCAAGGTTTTAGTAGCATTACTCGGAACAGAATAAAGGTAGAAACAAACAGAGTTTAATGGTGAAAGAAATACAAATGTTAACAATATATTCACAGAAACAAGACCGACACAATGACACTACCAGCTGACATACCACAACAAAGGGGGAAATTTCCCTGGGGTCCACCCCCTTGATGAGGAGGTACAGGCAATCAATGACTGCTTCGAGAGGAAGTGTCTGCTTTCTCTGGGGATGAGCCCCTTAGAGTTCTCCATTTTTAAGTGACCAGCCTCAACACAATCACACCCGAGCAGTACTAAATAAACTCAGTATGCTCAACCCTGGAGTTATGGATTTGAGAGAAAGTTAAGGAATGCAAGTTGAATTGGAGGGGGAGGAAGGAAGCACAGATGTGATGTAAGCATAGTAGTTGCATATGGGTATAAAATATTCAAAAAATAGGAATTTAAATTTAAAAAACTTTAAAACATAAAGGACAGGCAAATTGAAATATATGTATATAAATGCATTGAGTCGCTATACTATATAGACAAATTGACTATATATATATATATATATATATATATATATAGAGAGAGAGAGAGAGAGAGAGAGAGAGAGAGAGAGAGAGTTATATGGGAAGTGAATTCTAACACACAGTTGCATCAAAACTGTTGCGACTGTGCAATCTCTGAAGTGAAAGGGTTTGCTGAACCATCACTGATGTTAGCTAGAAATGGACTGGGGCCAGGGGCACATTTCTTAAACTTCCAGCAACTGAGCTACAAAGCAACTAGAAAAATGTCCTTCGAGCCTATAAGCAAAAGCATTTGAACAGCAAACGTTTGGAGAACAAAAACAGAAGCTGTTTATGTGGGAGTTGTGCTGAAGGGGCAGAATGTCAAAAACAAAAACAAAACAAAACAACAACAAAAACAAAAACAGGAACAGTTTGAGGACAGGGCAGTTTTGTTGATTTGGCTTGGTTAAGATTGAAACAGGATGCAGGGGACCTGTCCGTCAGCCATGTGGGAAGACCTGGGTCATGGTTTTAGCCAAAACCTGGAATAATCCCCTGTGGTGACCTGTGGCTGGTAACTGATAACCAACCCCTCATCCTTTAGCCTTTGTAATTACACAGAGGCCATTTCAGGCTTTTCCTTTTGCTGACATACTACACTGCAGATAGACTCTGAAAACAGTGTGGCAAGTGAAGCCCATCATAAAATGGAAAAATAGCACATACATGCATTTCTATAAGGGATTTTTTTTCACTAATTCTGACACACTGAATGCAGACTACAAGGAGCAGGGGAAGAAACAATGGGGCCAGGTTTAACGGGTATACAGTATTACTGATATAAAATGAAGAAAGTCATGCTGGCTCTGACAGGGCACACCTTTAATCCCAGAGCTAGGGAACAGAGTCAGGCAGATCTCTAGGAGCTGGAAGCCAGCCTGGTCTAGATAGAGTCCTTGCCCAACAGCAGTGACATAGTGAGACCCTATCTCAAAAGAAGAGAAACATTCTATAGAACATCTGCATAAAATAAAATATACTAATTACCACAAAATGGTTAAGATGGTAAATATTATATATATGTATTCCCTGAAAAGTTAAAAACTCATTCCCTAATGTACAAAGCACCTTAAGACTTCTCAGTATGTCATCTCTAAACTTGATCTGCATTATTGTACAAAGTTTCCCCTCAAGTAAGTTTTGTTCTTATTACTGTAGAGGCCTATGCATGTCCTTTAGCATCGATGTGATTAATAAAAAATAGGTATCAGAGATGGAGAGATGACTCAGCTGTTAAGAATACTTGTTGATTTTGCGGAATCTGAGTTCGGCTGCCTGCACCCACATGGCGGTTTGGTTCCAAACCATGTATGACTTTAGCAACAGAGGATCTTCTTCAGTACTTGAGTGCTTCCACAATGAGTACCAAGGCATGTATGTCCTATGCATACATACATAACACATACAATAAAGCAAACGCACACATACAATAAAAATTTTAAATCTAAAAATAATTTTAAAGCATCTACAACAGAATGAACAGTAGACACAATAAAAAGTGTTTAGACCATTTCTTGGTACATAGTGGGCTCTCTGTACTGTTGTCCATCACTGTCAGTATTCAGCTATGATTCAGTGTCCTTGTACTTTAGGGCAGTGCATGGCTGTCCAGGCTTAATAAATGTTTAAAATGATGGTCATAACAAAACTGAAGTTATTTACGTTTTTTTTTTCTCTAAGTGAAAACAAACCCAAAGCAGTTTAGCTAGATGATGGAACTTCACTGTGTCTTCCCTGTTTCTGCCTTTGATTGGAACTGTGGCTAGGCCCAGAGGACTGAGGCAGGGTGCAGACAGCTCTGGTGCTGCCTTGGCAGGAACAGCCAGAAGATTCAGCTTTGAGCAGGATGCAACGATTTGGGGATGTATGGAGGTGGGACGATGCCTCCTAGTGGGAAGTTTGCTTCTTCTCCCATGCCAGCGCTGCGCACAGGGGAGAGATTTAGAGACTAGAAGGAAGGCAGGGAATAAAAGGCATTCTTCACTTTCTTAGGGATGCAACAAAGCTAGGGTCACTCAGGAAGACCTGCCCATGAAAGAAGACACACAGTTCTACTTGGCTTTCTAATGCTGTGATAGACACCATGACCAAAAGCAACTTGAGAAATAGAGTGTTAATTTCAGCTTACACTTTACAGTCTACTATGAAGGGAAGCCAAGGTAGAAACCCAAGGAAGGAACCCAAAAATACCATGGAGGAACGCTGCTTGCTGGCTTCCTCCTCATAACTTGCTCAGTTTGCTTTTTCTTATGCCACCCAAAACCACCTGCCCAGGGGTAGCCCTACCCACACAGGGCAGGGTCTTCCCACAGCAAACACTGAATCAAGAAAATGCTCCCCAGGCATGGATACAGGTCAATCTGATGGAGGCTTTTTCTCAATAGAGGGTCCCTCTTCACAGAAGACTTTAGCTTGTGTCAAGTGGACACACAAAAGAAAACTACCAAAAAACCATACAGCAAACATTAAACTTTTAACAGCCATGCTAAGACAGTGCTAATGGCTGTCATCTTCTGTAGGCTATAAAAGAAATAAAGGTGTAATGACAGTTCAGGATACTAGACCCAACCAGGGTCGCCCCAAACACATCCAAAACACACGGCAACAGACAGCTGTCTGTATCCACCAGAAGAGACTTGACAAAAAGTCTCAGTGAAAGAATCAACCCTTGTGCTACATGGGCTGTTTTAAGTTTTAAAATGTGTTAGCACAAAGTATCATGCAGCAGGTGTTCAACTGCACAGGTACAGATGCTAGCACCAAAGGAGCTGAAAGGCACCCACAAGAGAGATTAGCCTCCTTCAGCAGGATGTTAAGACAGGCCTCCACTCTGAACACCACTGCTGTCCATTTAGTTTTGCTGATTTTTTTTCTTACTAGTATGTTGATTATTATTATTCTTATTTATTATTGATTTATCTTTTAGTTAAACAGAGGTTATTCCTAAACTAGCCGTTTAGGAATCACCACGCAGAGACTAGGATGTATTTAGTTCACCTAGAGCACAATTCTGGGCAATAGTTATTCCATCCTAAATCTCCAAGCCCACATAGGTTCCTCCCATTCAGATTTCCCACATTATACTTGCTTTTAGTCATGTCTTAGATCCGGTTCATCTCTCCTGTTGGTTCCAAGTCCTCTCCTCCCCCATCTCTCTTCCTGACTCCTCCCACTCGCTTCTTTCTCTACCCCTCTGGACCAGGATGTCCCACTGTATTCTCTCCATTGCTCAGAACTGGCTGGTTGTTTTACTGACAATATAGAGAACAAATGGTGGCATGTTTACACAAACTTGAGTGAGGCAGGTGGTGCTTAGAAGAAGCATCACAATGCAATGTCCTCCTTGAAACCAGATAGTGGGGTAGAGAAGTCAGCATGTGAATGAACAAGGGTAAATTGTATACATTCCATAAGAACATTATACCAACACTAGTATAATGTTCCATTTTTAAAAAATTATTATTATTATTTCTTACAATTTATTCACTTTGTATCCCAGCTGAAGCCCCCTTCCTTATCTCCTCCCAGTCCTACCCTCCCTCCCTTTTTGCCCCTCTATATCGCTCCCACAGTTCACTGATAGGGGAGGTCCTCCTCCCCTACTGTCTGACCCTAGCCTATCAGGTTTCATAATGACTGTCTGGATTCTCCCTTCTCTGTGGCCTAGTTAGGCCACCTCACCAGGGGGAGGTGTTCAAAGAGCAGGCAACCACGTTCATGTCAGTGACTGCCCCTGCTCCCCTTACTAAGGTACCCACATGGAGACTTAGCTGCCCACGGGTTACATCTGAGCAAGAGGTCCAGGTCCTCTCCATGCATGGCCCTTGGTTGATTCACCAGTCGTTGCAGGACCCCCTGGGCCCAGATTTTTTGGCTCTGTTGATCTCCTTGTGGAACTCTTGTCCCTTCCAGGTCTTTCTCTCTCCCCCTTCTTCCATTGGATTCCCTGCACTCTGCCTAAAGTTTGGCTATGAGTCTCAGTGTGTACCTCAGTATCTTTCTGGGTAGAATCTTTCAGAGTCTCTCTGTTGAAAGTTCCTGTCCTGTTCCCTGGTTTCTCCTTCTTCTGATATCTATCCTGTTTGCCCTTCTGAATGAGGATTAAGCCCTGTTGGACTCCCGAGGTGGGGAGACCCTCCGTTCCTTGGGATAGACACCAGACCCCAGTAACTCACAAAACAGAACAAGATGCAAACAGCAAGAGGTGTTTACTAGTAGCCGGCATGCCAGGGCTCTGCACAGAGCTCCCACGCAAGGGGGTGGTACAGAGCCCTGAGCTGCAGAATCACAGAGTTTATAAAGGCAAATCCGCAAAACAGGAGGGGATCTAGGGTTAAGGGATTTTTCTAACGGGGGCAGTCAGTGATTGGCTGTGCCCAGGTGTGGTGACTAGGGGATGGTTAGGGACTGTTTGCACTTCTCAGTCCAGGAACAAAGAAGGGCGTTTAGGGCCAAGTTAAAATTTCCTTCCCTTACATTCCCCCCTTCTTCTAGTAACTGCTTCAATCATGAAGCAGCTGTGGGGTGAAGGTTTTCCTTGGGGTCTCCCTCCCTACCCTTGATTTAGCATTTTAGCCTGTAAGGTGAGATTTGGGCCAAAGGTCCATTTTCTGGAGCTTTTTCAGTGCTGATAATTGGACCGTTGGCATCAGGGCTAGGGAGGCTGAAATGCTAGTCAAGGGCTGGACAATGGGGCAGTCTCAAGCATCTGGTTAGTTGAACCAATTGAAGACATGGAGAGCGATCTTGACAGCTTTTAGCAAGTCTAAATTTTAGCTCACAGTCCATAGCTGATCTGGGGATAGAGCCAACCAGGTGAAAATCTGAAACAAATTTAGACTAGAGACAGAAGTTAAGATTTATCTATTAAATGGGAAGTGAGGAACCCCCAAACCAGGAACAACTACTCTGGGATCTGTTTGAGCTATGCCAGATTTAGGTCTCATGACCTTTGATTGCCTGAAACTCATGAATTTACTGCTAGAACCTGGATGCTCAGACTTTTTTTTTAACAAAGTAAGTAGAACTTATATGTATATGTTTTAAAAATATTTACTTAGACTCTCTAATCTTTTTTGCATTTACCAAACCTGAAACATTTAGACCAAATAACACTATCTAGATTTTTATAACTCAGAATTTTATTTTTTAAGATTCAGTCAACTGACATGAAGCCTGTGAGCAAGGCAAAACTGTTTTTTTTAAATAAGAGCTCTAGTACCTAGTAGTTTTAACTAGCTAATGAACTGCCCAATGAGCTGACTGTGGCTCTAATTGTCTGCTCTCTAGCTGAAAAGCTACCATTAACTTAGCATAGCCACCAAGGTGATCAGAGACCTGAGAAGGATAAATTATAAGCGAAATAAATATACCAATCTATGTACCAATCTAAATGACAGAGATGCCTAGTCTATCACCTAGGCAGTGTCCCTGGCTCTTGTGGTTTCATGGCATCATGAGCAGAGGCGGTCCAGCCAGGCACAGATGAGAGACTGCTTCTGTGGAAAGAGGGACATGAGAGATCAATCCCACCTTGCCTCTTGCAATGTGAAACAATGGCTCTCCAGGTGTCCACAGCTTTGTCCACAGGTTAGGCTGGGCCCTAGCAGTGGGCCAGTTGAGGCAGTATCGCCCAGTGGTTAGCATACCACAATCCAGAGTTGCAGTCATCTGTCGTTGTGCCCAAATCTTCTTGGAAATCTTGAGGAGCTACTGCCAGGATTTTGGAACTCTCTGTGGCAATAAGCTTACATATGTTAAAATGCCATATTCATCAGATCTCTGACAAGCCTGAGGGCCAGCATGTCTACCTTTGTCATTTGCTCTAAACTGTGTCCTATAAAACAGAATGTTATAATCTTTAATTTTGGTGTATTTTTTAGATGTATATTTTAGAACTACATTTTAAGTAGATCTATATAGGCAAGCTTTATACTTACCCATTTTAGGCTTAACCTTAAAAAAACCTAAACAAAGAGACTAGGTAAATCTTAACATTTTAACCAACTGCAGTTGTTAATATAACTTTAAATCTGCTCTTTCTGAACTAAAATCAAAGCAAACCTTTTAATCAGATACAGTTTATAGAGAGGCTAGCAAATCTTGCTGATCTTACCACTTGTATTAAAATCTGAACATCAAAAAGCTTTGTACTTAGCACTAATCAGAGGACTGAACATAACTGATAGACCTAAACAAAGATGTTGGCAAAACTTATGGCTTTTATTTTCTTATCTCTGAACCAGCATGGCACCTGGCCACTATGTAGTTACTGATGGCACTGTTACCTCTCATGATACAGCAGAACTCTCTGGCTCCTTATACATACATGCACTAACCTTCTGCAACATTCTATATACCTTCAGGTTTCTAGCTTTGTTTTTCTGGCTTAACCAGACATTCTTACTTTAGAAAATATCTCTTGCTCTCTCTCTCTTGCTTTTTAGACAACATAAAAACTCCCATCAAAATCTCTTCTGTAACAGATATGGTCTAAGGTCACATGAACAAACTCTAAGTAACTTGGAACAAGTTTTAAGGAACTTGGTGAAACTTTTTTCTTTTCTCTGTCTCAAGGTGCAGACCAGGATAGAAACATGTTTTTCGATAAACAAAGCAGCTTAACAATCAAACAGCTCTTTACAAGATACACTGTAAAAACTGCATTTTTTAAATTAGCTCAAACCATATAACCAAAACTAGAAGTGAAATTTTAAAAGTCAACACTAGATTTTAAAACCAGAATTTACCAGTGCAAACAATCCAATCTGTAAATCCAATACCAATTTAAACTGAGACTCATCTGTAATTTTTGAACCACTCCATGTGGCTATCCCAAGATGGTGGACTCATTACATACCACACAGGAATATCAAGATGGTGGTCCTATTACATTCTAATGTGGCAATCTCAAGATAGTGGTCCTATTACCCACGTGGCAATCTCAAGATGGTGGTGAGGCATATTATATACCACGTGGAAACCTATATTGTTGTTACTTTAAACATATACATTTATAGACCTTATAAACACATAGGCACATATATATCAAGTGTAGTTACCTTCTTTTATCACTGCATGGTCTGCAGAGCAGCAATTAACTTACACTCCCTGCATGGAAGAGGAGGAGGGGGAGTGAGCTCCAGCTGGTTCTGCTCCAAGTCTCTCCTGCTCCCGAAGCAGCAGGAGGGAGGATCCAGGCAGCTCTGCCTGATGACTCCCAAGCAGCCAGCAGAGCCCAGCTCTGTGGCAGCCTGATCCATGCGTCACCCCAGCCACCCACAAGCAAGCCACGTGTGAGACTTCCCCATACTGGCCTCCCTTTGAGACCAGCAGCAGTCCCTGGCAGATCGCAGTGCAGAGCTCCAAAATCAGAACTAGACTTTTTTACAAAACTGGACTCCATCCAAGTCCACCAGATAGGAGGCATCCAAATATCCGCGGCCCCCCTGACCCCCTGGAGCGTTCCCCAGGGCTAGGACCTGTGGTCCTCTGGGCACATTTGCCCACCATGGCAAGTCACCCGAGCAATCGCAAACCAAAAGCACGCAAAACGAAAGCACATTGAAACAGACAACACAGACACCAGAGAGACAAACATTTGGTGTCTTTTCTCACCTCCAAGGTCGAATTTGTGAGTCAGAGGTCTGCGCTCATCCCGGACAATGCCCCCAAATGTTGGACTCCCAAGGTGGGGAGACCTTCCGTTCCTTGGAATAGACGCCAGACCCCAATAACCCACAAAACAGAACTTGATGCAAACAGTAAGAGGTGTTTTACTTAGTAGCCGGCATGCCCGGGTTCTGCACACAGCTCCCATGCAGGGGGTGGTACAGAGCTCTGAGCTGCAGAATCACAGAGTTTATAAGGGAAAAAAAACCGGAAAACAGGAGGGGGTCTAGGGTAAGGGATTTTTCTAACGGGGGCAGTCAGTGATTGGCTGTGCCCAGGTGTGGTGACTAGGGGATGGTTAGGGACTGTTTGCACTTCTCAGTCCAGGAACATAGACAGGCGTTTATGGCGAAGTTAAAATTTCCTACCCTTACAGCCCCTTATCTAGTGTTCTTCTTGTTGTTTAGCTTTTTTAAAACTATAGATTTTAGTATGTTTATCCTATATTATTTGGTTAATATCCAGTTACAAATGAATATATACCATGTGTGTCTTTCTGCTTCTGGGTTACCTCACTCAGGATGAGCTTTTCCATTTTTCTGCTGGGGAAGAGCCTTGAACTCATTGGCACGAGAGACAGCTTCTGAAACAGAACACCCACAGGCTCTAAGATCAACAATCAATAAATTGGACCTCATGAAACTGAGGTCCTGTAAGGTTCATGAAGTTTCTGTAAAGCAAGGCACACTGTCAACAGAACAAACAACATCCTACAGACTGGGAAAAGAGCTTCACCAACCCTACATCTAACAAATGGCTAATATCCAGAATATATAAAGAACTCTATAAGTTAAACACCAGAAAACCAAGTA
>JAQQSO010006461.1:0-11295 GCA_028658305.1 Pachyuromys duprasi
GTATGAGATGGTTTCTACAACCAAGGACCACGTGTGGATGTGGCCTGGAACCCCTGTGCAGATGGGACCCAGGGTAGCTCGGTGTAGGACTAAAGACCCTAGTGAGGGAAACAGGGACTGTTTCAGTCTTGAACTTGATGGCTGACTCTTTGACCCTCCCCCATACATGCCAGGGAGTGACAGACTGGCTAGATTCCAGTGGAGGACATTGCAGCCAGCCCTGAGGAGACAGGATGAGCTGGGGTTGGATGGAAGGGGAGGAGGTCCTCCCCCGTTGGTTGACTTGGAGGGGGTGGGGAGGAGATGAGGGAGTGTTGGGGAGGGAATGAGGGAGGGGCCTACGCTTGGGATGCGAAGTACCTAACCTGTGATTGATAACAAAAAATAAAAAAAATTAAAAAAAAAAACACACAATGCAATTTTACAGGCAATGTTCAACGGACTTGCAGAGGATAATCATGTAATGAGTGCTAGATCCACGAGAGGGAAAATGATAGACTATGTTGGATACTAAAGTGGGTAAGACCCCTAAACAAAGGTTTGATGCTGCAGCGAGGCAAGGGAAAAACATGCTGCAACCCAAGAATACATGCTAAGAACGAGAGATTATCAGTTCTAAGTTTCACTGAGAAAAAGTGCAAAGATTCATGGGAGATTCTTATAAGCTGGACTATGTATAAATGCAGTCTGCTATCCTGAGAGATGTCATATTACTTGGGAAAAAGTTGAAATCAGAATACACTACTTATAAATAACATTAGGTGACAACAGCGATGAGCATCACTGGATTGGAAAGGAGAGTGGGCGTTGAGAAAACAGTAGCAAGATCTGCCATGGTGGTTGCTGTTTGAAAATGAAATTTGTATAGGGAGGGGTAAGGATAATACTTTACTTCCTGCTTTTCCATACACTTTAGAGTTATCATATCAAAAAGGGAACATCTGTAAGAGTGAAACACTAAACAAAAAGCCAGAATAAGATAAAAAAAAGTAAACTAGTCTTGCCATAAAAACTAAAGCTTGTATGAAATCCAGAATTAAATGATAAGCCGTGCCATGGTCATGAAGATGGGAACAGAACCCCTGACAACTTAGCTTCAAACTGATGATGTAAAATGACAGTCTGTATAGCTCTCTTATTTCGATTAAACTTATTTTACTGGTACATACCAACATAAAACTTAAACAGGTTTTGGGAGTGAAACATGGTACTTTGATGTACATCAAACTGTGCAATGATTAAACTGGGTTCAACATTTTATCTCCCCCAATATTAACCATTTACACCACACGTTCTTATCTATTCATTATCAGATGAAAATCTACATGACCACTGTTTGTAGCTATTGTGAACACCACACAGACACACATGCACACACACAGAGACACACAGACACACACACACACACACGCACACGCACACGCACACACACACACGGGTCAGTATTTCTTTAGCATGCTAAAGCCGCTTCCCTTGGAATGTGCCCAGTACTGAAATCAGTAAGTCACGTGACAGTGCTCTGCGCCTACTCAACACTGTTTTCAATTTTGGCTTTGCAAACATTAGGCAACTCCACCAACAATGAGCAAATGTTCCCTTTGTCAGTAGTCCTCACCTTTTGTCTTTTTGTTGCAGTTTGTTTGATACAGTTTCTCACTTTGTGGCCTAGGATGTCCCCACACTCATGCTAACCCCTTTTCCACATCTGGAATGCAGGGGTTGGAGGAATGTGTCACTGTTCTAGCTGTCTTCTCCCCATCTCAGTCATATTTTTATCTTTCTCGCCTTGTTAATTTGATTTTTTTAAATAAATTTTTGTTAATGAGATTTTTGGAAATTTCTATTTCTGCCAATCCCTTACGAAATTAACAGACCTACCTGTTTCCAGTGTTTATAATGTCTTTTTATGCATTGTTTTATTTGATTGGGAAAGTTTTGTGTATTTGTGTTTATTTCCTGTGTTTTGGAATGTCTTCTTGAAAATATTTGCCAAACCAACATCTGGAAATATTTCTCTTACTTTTTGATTTGGTCGACTGTCAGAAACACTAAATCTGTCAGGCACAGGGAAAGACTTTCCAAAGAGAAAGCTGTTTTACAGGTGTGAAGACCAACTGTGAACTAATAAGGAGACAGCAAAACTAATTATTCTGATCTATACATACTGCATACACGTACTAAAATGCCACAGAGGAATCTGTATCCATACACAGTTATTAAGGTTAACTGTTTAATTGTTCATGGGAAGGTTAACTCTACTAACTTAACTATTAAATACATCTATCAAATTATCATATAGTACCCTATTAATTTGTAGAGTTCATTAAATAATTAATCATGAGTTCTAAAGGTACATGCTAGACTCAGAGCCAGCTGGGAGTCTGATACAGAACTGCTTGGGCCCAGCAGCTTAACACCAGCCTGGACAACAAGGTTAGACTCCTACCTCAACAATAATTATTATTGTTATTATTACCTTAAAAATTAGCTCTGCCTTTATCCTGACATTTCAGCACTCTCCTCCCATTCATTCCATTTTGTCCCAAACTTGCTTGTACATTGGAATTACCTTTGGGATTTTTAAACAATAACCGAGTCCAGATTCCACTTCCAAAGGGTCTGGTTTAATTTGACTATGTCTTGACTTAGATTCATAAAAATTCTCTCGGGTAATTCTAATGGGCACGGAAGTACAATAACCACAGATCTTCTCTAAAATAATAATCATGTTGCAGAGACTACCGCTCTTAGGGGACAGAACGAAAAGAAAACACACTTGCTGGTTGAAGAAAATATTACACTTAACCTAGTTGTCTGACTTTGTAGTGAAGGTGTTTTGAGAGGAAGACATGAGGCTTCAGAGAGGGAAAAGGAAGATGTCATTACCCAAAGAAGTAATGAATTACGAATATATATCAGTAGAACCATGGTGGTAATCGATGTAAAATAAATTGGGTACAATATTTTATTTCTTGACATATAAGAATAATAAAAATACACGTTATTTAGTACCACATTTGTATCCTCTCTCTTTACTGGGACCCAAATGACAGAGAGCTTGTCTGTTTCTGACTTGGACAAAACAGTAATGAGAGAAAATGAATATTATGTAATTTAAAAAATGCAGGCTGCCCTTATATAGAGAAATAACAGATCTTTAAACACCGTTCCAAACCAGTGATATATTTTTCACTTATTTTTTAAGTACAAGATAGTGCTATAAACTTGAATACCATGATTTATTTTTAGAAAATTGCTATCAAATAACAGAATTACCAAACCTTCAATTCACAATAATCTGGGAAAACCTATAAGTTTTGCTAAAAATTTAAAACTCATTTTGGTAGTTTTATTGTGTAGTTTTTTTTCAGAATTTTTCATTTTTATCTATTAAAATTAATTACATTAAATTTACTTGGACAATATCTAGGCTCTTTAACAATTTCAAATGATCACAAATGCAATTTCATTTCGTAAAATCAATGATGAATTTTCAGATTAGGCTCTGAGCAAAGAAGCCACAAACAACTTAGATGAACTAAGATCCTAAAAAAAGAAAAATCACTCAGCAGAGGTTCTACAGTAGGAGAGCATAATTTTCTTATCTGTAAAGATTTCCAGTTTTGGCTCAATGTGGCATCTTTAGAAATGCATTTAAGTTGTCATCCTTTGGCTGTAAAGAATCCAACCCCAGGGCCTGGAGAGACAGCGTAGTGTTTGAAAGCACTGACTGCTCCTCCGGAGACATGAGTTCTATTCCCAGCACCCACAGGTGTCTCACAACCATCTGTGTACTCCCGTGCCGGGAATCGGGATGCCTTCTTCTTGCCTCTGCTGGAACTGCAGACACAAATAACCACACACATCAACACAGAAATTAATGAGAGAGATGGAAGAGAAGACAGACAGACAGACAGAGAGTAGAATACAATACCAGGTCATTCAGCTATGCTCAGATGAAGAGGAGGCATAGAGGAAAAGAAAGGATAAACAGATGCTTTGCCATGTGAAAGGAAAATGTCTTTTCCAGAGCCTACTCAATGTGTGCCTACCAACTGATGTGCTTTGCCCAGGGGAAGACTGTTCCTCTTCCTCTCAGCATCTTTAGTTGCCACACTTGGAGAGAACTGATGATGAACAACAAGCATACATGAGTTAATGAGTATTGAAAAATCTACGGAAGAAATAACTAAAGGATTCTAGGGGCTGAAGCTCAGTTATTATTGTATGAAGACAATAAAAACTAAGCTATGTAGTGATCTATATGCCATAAATACAGATTTCATGGATGCCAAAGAAAAGCAGCAGAGTGCAGGAGAATTACAGCAGCTCTGTGGGAAACGTGAGATGTGAGTTGAAGATGCATCTGGATAGATCCTTATGAAGAGACATTCTGCATAAGCAAAGGAGAATTCACAAATGGAAAAACAGGGACACTGGGGATCTGTGCATTAATTTAAACTTATGTGATGTGACACTAAAACATTTCAATTATAAGAAAGTTTCACACACACACACACACACAGTTTTAACTTCTCTTGAAAGTAAACATTTGACCTAATGGTCCATTAGTAAAGGCTACTGAGACCAGCCCTGGACATAATGAATGAATGTGTGATCCCCCTGCCAGCTCCACCTTCTAGAATATTCTTCCAACCTGGAAGCTGTCCACATTTATGTCGTGGGTGCCCACCATCCTTAATCTGAGTATGCAGCACTTAACAAAGGTGCAGGTGGGGAGAATGCGTTAGTAAGAGTGAAGACTTTAGCATGGACTTCTTTCACTCTAGCTCCTTTGTTTGCTTGCTTCTTCAATGTAGCCAATATGAATAGAGTCCTAGTCATCCATTTTGCTTTTTGTGTGTAGAAACAATACTTATTTCACATATTGATATTGTATCATGCAAATTTCTCACATTTCTGTCAGCCCTTTGTCAGGGTCCTTATGATTTTCTACACCTAAGATTATGTTATCTGCAAACTATTTAATTTATTCCCTTTCAACTTGGGTGCCTATGTGTTTTTTTTTTCTTGCCTGCATGCTCTGGCTAGGACTCAAGTTCTGTATTGAATGGAAATAGAAATAATGAGTGCCCTTGTCTTCTCCTACCTCAAAGGAAAAGCTTTCAAACGTTTCCCACTCCATGTGATACTAGCTGTGCTTTGACCACAACTGTCTCTGCCTGTGTTCACATATCCCCAGCATATCCTAATGATCTGAGGGTCTTAATCATGAAGGGATATTGAATGTTGTCAAATATCTTTTGCTCATCTATTGAAATGAGCATGTTGTCTTGCCTCTATTCTGCTAATGCAATACATCACATATATTGACTTGTATATATTGAACAATCTTTTGATCATTGGGATAACCTCCACTTGACCATTGTGAATGAGTTTTTAACATGCTGCATAGGACTGGAGATACAGCTTGATTGTATAACATTGGCCTAGCACGCACAAGGCAAGGGGTTTGATCAACAGCAGCAACACCAACACACACACACATACACACTGTTCTTTGGTTGTGTGATAGTATTACACACGGGTGCTCAGGACCTGAACTCAGTCCATATAATTCTAAATTAAGAACTTTACCCACAGAGCCACCTCCCCTCACCCGTCTTGTTAATGCTCTGTTCAGTTCTTCATTCATAAGTTAAGTGTTGCATGTTGAATGCCATCCAGATTTTCCTAGTTTAACATGTAACCATTGATAATAACATCTTATGGCACTCTGCATTTCTGTTGTATCACGTGTAATATCTCTACTTTGCATTTCTGAAGTCACCCAGATTTTTTTTTGCTCAGTCTATTTGATGCTTTTTGTTTCATTTTCATTCCAAAAGCACAATTCGTTTTCTCTGCAATCTTTTATACAGTTTTTCCATATTTTATATATTGCCACTCTTATTTTTATTATTTCTCTTTTTTTTCTTCTGTGTTGTAAAATTAGGGGGAGGGGTTGGGACATGAATCCCTTACTGCTTGTCATAGGTTTTAAGGCAGAAGAGAAAAGAAGGTCCTCACAGAAGAAATCATGTTAAAGAACACTGACGTTCCTGCCACAGAACCACTGGCTGCCAAGTATGAACTTCTTTTCTTCCTAGCATTTTTTATTACAATGTATTCACTTTGTATCCTAGCTTTAACTCCCTCCTTCATCCCCTCCCACCTCTGTCTTCCCTCCTTCTTCTCCTCCCCTGCCCCTGCCCTAGTCTACTGATAGGGAAGGTCCTCCTCCCCTTCCATCTGATCCAAGCCTATCAGGTCTCATCAGGACTACATACATTGTCTTCCTCTGTGGCCTGGTAAGGCTGTTCTCCTTTCAGGGAGAGGTGATCAAAGAGCCAGCCACTGAGTTCATGTCAGAAGACAGACCCTGTTCCCATTACTAGGGAACCTACTTGGCCACTGACCTGCCATGAGCTAAATCTGTGCAGGGGTTCTAAATTATCTCCATGTATGCTCCTTGCTTGGAGTATCAGTCTCAGAAAAGACCCCTGGGCCCAGATTTCTTGGTTCTGTTGCTCTCCTTGTGGAGCTCCTGTCCCTTTCTATCTCCCCCTTCTTTCATAAGATTCCCTGCACTCTGCCCAAAGTTTGGCTATGCATCTCAGCATCTGCTTTGATAACCTGCTGGATAGAGTCTTTCAGAGGCTCCCTGCATTAAGCTCCTGTCCTATTCCCAGTTTTCTCCTTCTTCCAATGTCTATCTCATTTGCCTTTCTGAATGATGAGCATCTTACCCAGGGTCTTCCTTGCTTAGCTTCTTTAGGTATACAGATTTTAGTATGTTTATCCTATATTATATGTCAAATATCCACTTATAAGTGAGTATATACCATTTGTGTCTTTCTGCTTCTGGGATACCTCGCTTAGGATAATATTTTCTAGTTTCCACCATTTGCCTACAAATTTCATGATTTTCTTGTTTTTAATTGCTGAGTAGTATTCCATTGTGTAAATGTATCACAATTTCTGTATCCATTCCTCAACTGAAGGACATCAGGGTTGTTTCCAGATTCTGGCTATGATGAATAAAGCTGCTGCAAACATGGTTGAGCAAATGTCCTTGTTGTATACTTGAGCATATTTTGGATATATGCCTAGGAGTGGTATAGCTGGATCTTGAGGAAGCACTATTCATAATTTTTGAGAAAGTGCCAGATTGATTTCCAAAGTGGTTGTACAAGTTTGCATTCCCACGAGCAATGGAGGAGGGTTCCTCTTTCTCCACATCCTCTCCAGCATGTGTTGTCACTTGAGTTTTTGATCTTAGCCATTCTGTGGATATAAGATGAAATCTCAGGGTCGTTTAGATTTGTATATCCCTGATGACTAAGGACATTATTTGAAAAAAGCTTCAAGTCCCTGAAGAAAGAAATAGAAGACGATATCACAAGTATGAGTTTCTAATGTTTCTTATGTCGGGGAACTAGCATTCTCCTCCTCCGGGCCTCATTCTCACTCACATCGCCCTCCAGGGCTCACCATTGGGAGCGCATCAGCACCACCCTATGTTCCCATTCTTTATTTTCTTAGCTCCTCAAGCTTCAGTGCTTTTTGCTGGGGTCTTTTTCTTCCTTCTTCCACGTGGAACTCACTGGTGTAAACTGTCTTCTTGCGCCTGTCCTGGCTGTGTCCCACTGGCTCTGGCATGCTGCATTTCCATTGTCTTTTATCCAAGAAAAGTTTTAATTTCCTTTCCTCTCTTGACATAATAAATTAAAATGAAACATTGAATTTTGTCATTCACAAATGACTAAGGACCAGTGAGATGATTCGGCTGGCAAAAATCCTTGCTGTGCTTGCCTGGTGAGAGGAGACCAAATAGTTGTTCACAGCAGATACATCTGAGGTCCAAGGGTTGGTCTAGTGTGTGGTCTAAAGTCGAGGACCCCAAACGCATTAAAGCACAGTGGAGCTTTAATGACCAACTAGACAGAAGAAATAACCAGGTGATTTGAACTCTGAAATTGCAAGGTTTTGAATTTCCAATTGGCCTAGAAATAGTTCTTTCATTATGAAAAGAACTTCCCACCATTTTCCTAAAATCCTCATGAACTGGTAAAAACGCAGGACAGAAAGCAGTGGACCGACCTGTTTGTGCAAAGCATTCTGCACTTTCCAGAGGTGTTTATTTTACTTATACAATGCATTTACCCACGGCAGCTTGCCAAATTGTTTCCACTAAAGAAACTGACATTCTTTCTATTCTTTTCAGGCTCTAGCAAAAACTAATGGTGTGAAAACACCTTCTCCGTGCTCAGACCGGAACAGACAGGGGGAACGCAATGCATGCCCCTTGCCCCAATAGAAACACCGCAGAAGCACTTACTATACAATGAAGCATAACCCACTGAGCTGAATCCTTTAAATACAATTATCATCTCTCTCATCTATCAATTATCTTATCTTTATAAAGGAACTGCAAGAGGAAAGCAAAATGGAAATGGTGATTAGTCTGATCATGATTCATCATGATATTTCGTCCTCAGTGTCATGCCTTATAACCCTTAAGAGGGAGTTAAAATGGCATTTTAAATATAATCAGGGATTAACACTTTTGAGTGTCCACATTTAACAGTTACCGCATAAGTTTTCATGAACAAATTTATTTCAGAAAGGTATAGCTTAAGATGAAAGCAGTGTAGATTATCTTTTTAAAGGTGCTGTATGTTATGATTTAGGGAAAAGAGAAATGACTTAATTACAAATAGCCCTAAATGGAGAATTTTCCCATTAAAAATCCATTTCATAAGGCCAGTAGATAATGGACCTTCAAGATCCTCCTTAAAAATTTAAGTAACTGCAAAAGAAAAATCTCATGAAGACGTTGTAAATGAATGCTTGTGAAACTATCAATTGAATATGGCAAAGTTAAAAAAAAGAGTTGACCTATGGAATACTATCACCATTAGAGGAAAACTAGAAGTCCCATATCATGACTTTCCTTCAGTATTATGGAGTCTGGCAATCACATAGGGAAGAATGCACCATTTTATTTCTCTTGAATTTTAATACAGTTCTATCGAATTAGTCTGTGAGTACCAAGGTAGCCTGAGATATTCAAGTATAAAAACTATATGCAAATTAAAATATATTTGAGAGCCAAAATCATTGTTAAAATAAAAATTCTCCTTTTTTACTATTGGAAATTTGTGATAAGAAAAATACATGAAAAAAAAAACCCACAGAAATAGATGAACTAATTACTGTCATTAAGATGCTAAATATCATAAATACACAGACATGAATAATTATTGTGATGTAAAATATTTTTAGATTGATGGCTTTGTGGGTCTTGTTTTCACCACAAACTCCACTAAAGTGTGTAGTTTAAACAGAAGTGTGCAGTTTAAACTCCATTAAGGTGTAGTTTTAAACAAATCAAATCAAATAATACAAATACCTTTAGTAAATAAACTACCCAAAATTAAAGGCCAACTTCCAACAGTCTGACCTTTTAGGATCATTAGAAACTAAGCACAGCAGTACTTTTTAAGTATTCTTATATATTCTTATTATTCCAATGACTTGGTCAGATGTTGCCCTCATCAGGCCAGAAATGGTTTATCAGTGAATTTCAGCTGAAATGGGCTGAACTTGTCACTCACTGGAAGGAAGAGGTCTGGCAAACAAAGTGCTGTAGATATTTAGTATAAACTCAAGTCAACTTGAAGACCGGTTTTAATTCTGAAAGGGCAATGGAGTAAAAGAAATGTCAGGGAGGATCCAAGATGGCTGCCACAAGAGGACACTGTGTCTGACGAGTACGACAGCAGTAGCAACGCAGCAACCAGGAGACTGAACTCTGGGACCTAAAATGCCAGCATTGTGAGTGCCAGGTGAGCGGAACTCCTACGGTGAGAAAATCAAGTGGGAAAATCCTAGGGACACCCAGTTATTCCCCGGAAAAAACTCCGGGTGACCTGCAGCGCACAGCCCTGATCTGAACAAGCAACAACACTGGGCACCAACAGCCGCCATACCAGACTGGGTCTCACAGTCTCTGGGCCAGACTGAGAGGACCCCAGGTACCGTTTCAGACCAGACTGCATATGGTGGGCACACACCGCTGGCTCCACCAGCAACCACAGACCGGGACACACAGTATCAGGTCCAGACTGAGGTGCCCCCAAATACCATCTCAGACTGTGGTGCACAGCCCCTGGCCCAGAAGGATGCGCCAATTCTCCAGTCCAGAGGAGAGCCCTTAGGAGCAAGCAGAGGTAGGAACATGGAGCCTCCAGACCAGAGCGGCGACCCCAGCTGACATCTCAAACCGGGACACTCAGACTCTAGCACAGAGTGAGGAGTAAAGCCTCCAGACCAGAGGGGTGACCAGCCTGCAGTGCTCACAGCTTCTAGCACAGAGCAGGAAGCCGGTCAAACAGAGCAGCCGCACTGGGCGCCCGCACCCGCCATAACAGACTGGATCACACAGTCTCACGGGCAGTCTCAGGAGGAACCGGGTGCCCTTTTCACTGAACTGCACGCTGCAAGCGCACACTGCACCCGGGTTCTGCTTCAATCCACGGATGTGTTACAGGCTCAGACCGATCACCTGAACCACACCAGACTGAGAGGGTTGGGGGACCATTTTGACCAGTCCGCACACTGCGGGGCGCGCACCGCACCCTTCCGCCAGCAAAAACTCAGTCAGTGTATGAGTCCACCAGCGGGTCTGGGAGGCACCCGAGTTCTGCCCCAACCCATGGATGTGTGGCGGGCACGCACCTATCGCCAGAACCACCACAGACTGAGAGGATCCGGGGACCGTATTGACCAGACTGCACACTGAGGGCAAAAGCTGCACGCATCCGACAGCAAAAACCTTAGTTCGGGTGTCTGTCCACGGGCCAGACAGAGAAGGCCTCGGGCACCATTTCAGACAGTCCTGCATACCAACCCAAACCCACTGTGTGTGCCCCAAATATCATCTCAGACCGTGGTGCACAGCCCCTGGCCCAGAAGGAGGCACCAAATCTCCATTCCAGGGGAGAGCCCTTAGCAGCAAGCCCAGGGCGGAGTGCACAGCCCCCAGCTGATATCTCAAACCTGGACACTCAGACTCTACCACAGAGTGAAGAGTAAAGACCCCAGACCAGAGGGGTGACTAGCCTGCAGTGCTCACAGCTTCTAGCACAGAGCACGAAGCCGGACACACAGAGCCCACAACAGAGTTCAACTGAGACTCAACACACACCAACAAATCAATGGAAATCCCTGATCTTCTTGAAGAATATTCCTGACACAAGAGATTGACAGATTCAGACGGAAGTACAGCCT